>PVKM010030231.1:0-17385 GCA_004027735.1 Carollia perspicillata
AGCATGACCAGTCTTAGTAGAGTTTCCTCCTAAGTTGAAAAATATATATGGCCAGCAGATTTAAAGAACTTAAAAATGTTTTAAATTACTTTACAAATAGAATTTTTAAGTAATAAGAAAAATTTTCCATGCTTTCAGGAATAATTTTTAAATCTATTATGCTTATTTTATTTCTAGGAATAGAAGCTAAAAATGTATATCTCCTATTTTTAGATATCCCATATACAAGTATAATATACATTAAGGCAACTTTGAAATTAAATTTTGAACCTTTAACTGAAAACAATAAGGGTCACTGTTCATAAAAATGTGCTGTGCTGTTAGGTAATCTCATTTGAAGTATTAAGTGTGGTTTGTTATTTATAACAAGGTGATTAAGACCTGAGATGGCTATTAGTTTTGTTTTTATATAGAATCTTTTAATCATGAAGGTGGAAATTATTTAAAATTAACCTAAAGTCTTCAGGAATATTATGCTGCCAAGCATAGTGATTCTTTCTTTGTGGCAGGGATTGTTAATATGTTAAATGAAGACATCTTAAGGCATATGGGATATACACATCATTCACTTATCCATTCATTCTCTCGTTCATTTAACACATATTTACTAAGTGTGGTAAGCGTGGTTATGAAGGCTCGGATGCAAATGAAGAAAGAAGAAGGTAATATGTGTCAGTACATGCTCTTACCCAAGTTTAAAGTACATGTTCAACCCAAGAGATATGCAAATACATCTCTCAGAACATAAAACATTTTGCATATCTAACCTATTTTCTGGGGAATAACTCCTTAACAGAATTAACAAAATGCTAAAGTACTCAGTCAACCAATAAATTTGCTTGAAAATTTGTCACATGCAATTATCATTCATCATATAGACTGAATTTATCAAGTAGATAAATTTATCATAGGTACATTGAAAGCTATTATTTTATTTCTCTGTTTTGTTTTCAATGGTCTGCAGTATACCTTACAATTCGCCACACCTACTCATGTTGCCTTTGCCTTCCCAATCTTCAAATTCTCAAACAGTAAGAATTGGACAAGCTCTCCTAACTTAAAATGTATGACAATAATTTGTTTGGTTGAAAAAAAAATCTTGACTCTATTATGCCTAACAGGATGTTGCAATGTGCTACTTTTGCTCTTCCCTAGAGTGTGGAACTGCTATAGTGGTTGTCTAGAACTGTGAAGTCATTTTTAAAAAAAGTCTTTGATCACATTTGTGACTAAAAGTTACAGACTCTTTAATGAAGTGTAATGTGAAATGAAATGCCACTTTGGCAGGAAATTCAGGAGGAAAGAAAATAAAAGGAAAACTAACTACCTAATTAACGACGGCAATTACTTTTCTGTGTTTGTGGGTCAGTTGGCTGTGGGTCCTGAATAACTGAGGAGAGATGAGTTGCTCAGGATAATCAAATGATACCCAAATTGATGTGACCTGCAATTTCGCTATAGTACGGTTTGCAACTAAAAACAGGGAAAGGTTGTACAGAATGCACAGTGATCTCTGTAACCGTGAGCAGCTTTGCAGACTTGCTTCTTCTGGTGATTATAATATAAACTGTACTTTTTACATAAGTGAATGAACCAGGACACTCTGATGAGCTGAGGAGGGAACTTAGTATGTGGTCTGCTTGGGACCTTAATAGGCTATGGCTGTTGACTGCTTTGCAAGCATGGCTATGGGAGAAGTGGAACACACTACGAGTGAAGCAACGTGGGCTCTGCAGGGCAACATCAAAGCCCAAGTAAAAGAAATCTACATCATAATAGTTTAATGGCACCTTAGAGATGGATAAAAGGTATAAGTCATCCAATCCAAGGGGAAAAGGAGAAAAATTGACTATATAAGAGGTGGCATAGCTTGGATTAAAATGTGTGCAAGTCTGGTTCTTAGATACCTGACTATTTTAGGTACAGACCCATGCCTTCGTTCTATAATTTATGCATAAGTTTCTTTTCTAAGAATAGCTTTGCCATTTTTAAAAGATTGCACATAAAAACTTGATATCCATTAAATAAAAACATCTGATTCTTAAAAGAGAAGTTAACAAAGCAAAGGGATAAGATAGTTTTATGTAAAAAATACATATTTTCCTAACCAAACTCTTAGTATTGCATAAAGAAAATCTCTTGGCTTGGATGAAGCAAATACGAATGTCTGGTATCAGTTTATAGGGAAAAATATCACAAGAGTACAAGGGTGGGGTCTGTGGCAGCTAGCTTATGAAAATGCAGCAGGGGACATGGCTGTCTGGTACTGAAATAGAGTGAGAAAAATAAGGTTTTCATCAGCTCTAAAACTCACAGAACTTCTATCAAAAATGAATTGAGAAGTCTCTAAGAAGTAATAAGATTCAAATGAACAGCAGTAGCACTCTTGTAAATGTTAAAGTTGTAGCAACAGCCCTGAGAATTTTCATTTAGAGTTACAGCTTTTCTAGAAGTCTGCATTTCTTCTATGCCTTTGTCATCTTGTAAATCTCTATTACCATGTGTGTTACAGCTTGTAGAGCAAATTTGCTGTAAGTGGTGTGTGATGAGATTTCTAGCCAAAGGAGAATGTTTAAGCCAAAGTTTAATGTAAGTCTAGTTTATCTTCATGTCTACCATAACCTGGTTAGTTCTAATCATTATAGCTCAACTCACTTCTTTCTCATCCTGCACAAAGCCTTATTCTAATCCCAGTGTTGTGAAATACATGAAAATAAATGTTCTGAATTTATACCCCTACTATATTTTTGATGTGACGGGTACTGTAATTTACCTAGTTAAAAATATATTGAGTATAGCCTTGGCTGGTGTGGCTCAGTGGATTGAGTGCTGGCCTGCAAACCAAAGGTTCACTGCTTTGATTCCCAGTCACGTGGGCCAGGTCTCTGGTGGGGGTATGCGTGAGGGGCAACCACACATTGATGTTTCTCTCAGTCTCTTTATACCTCTCTTATAAAGATAAACAAACTCTTTATCTATCATCTATCTATCTATCTATCTATCTATCTATCTATCTATCTATCTATCTATCATCTATCTATAGAGCAAAGACTTGGTATAAAGAGATATGAGACCACAAGTGGTTTAAAAATTGTAATATTATTAGAGCTGAGAAGGTCTTAGATTATTTGTCCAAACTTGTAATTAAAAAAATAAGAAACAGAGAACCTACCTAAGATTTTTGTACTTGTTGGCGGTACTGACTAAAACTTATGTCCTTTGAATTCTGATCTACTTAATATTGCATTTCACTGGGCCAGAATCCCTGAATTTAACCTGAAGCTTACTGTTTTGTAAGAATGATAATTAAACCTCTTTCCACTGGCTTAAAAAAAGGTGAAATGCAAGATATTATGCTAGGGACAAAGAACAATTCAAACACCCAAACAAGAACACTGTGGGCTTCAACACAGTAAAGGTGTGGTGCATGTAGTCTTTGCTGCCTGGCCTCATGTAAGCTACAGGGTCCAGCAGAAGTAGGGCCTGCTTGAGTGTGGCTTGTAGGCTAATAATATGAGTGCAATAATTTATAGTCTTAACCGAACATTTTACTTAAAATGTCATATGGAGTACTGAGTGTGATATTGTTGTTACAGAATTACATGCTTATGATGTTATAATAAAATATTTTATAATAAAAAGGGGCATTATTTGGTCCAGACCCTGTATTTACTGTAAAGATACCTGTTTCACTTGGAATGCTACTATTTTTGCAAAAGCTCCCCAAATCATGCTATAGATGCCAAAGTGTGAAACAAGATGAGTGGCATTTGTGGGAAAACCAATGGCAAGAGACCTGCTACTATTTTAAATACTTCTCATATAAAAAGCCAAATTTATTCTTCCCAACAATCCTATGAAGAGCTAGCAGACATATTCTTTTAAAATTTACAAATAAACAAAGGAAGAAACATTACCCCAATAGACTAATACGGCTATATAGAGTAAAAACTCATGTGAAAGAAAGTTAATTTAGATCTAGACCTTTCTGTTCAAAAGTCCATGCCTTTTCTCAATAAAATGGGGGTTGGGGCGTGTGGTCTATGCTCTTTCCACAGTGTCATCTTGTTACTCAAGCCTGCTTAAAGTTATTAAAAAACTTTCTTTACAGGAAAGGAAGCTGTAAGTGAACTCTGTAGAAATTCAGCTTTCACAAAATTTGGTTATCTGCAGGCAGTGTGGGAAGAACACAGGAAAGACACTGGATTTGAATATTGGAAGATCCAGGCTTAAATCCTTCTTAGTAGCTCTGTAATCTTGGACCTGGTCCTTAACCATCATGAATCTCAGTTTTCTCATTTAAAAAAATGGCGAAGATGATATCCACCCAATATCTTTCAGAGTTTTATGAGGATCAGTCAGTGGAGAAATTGCTTAATAAACCTTCTCTCTATTGATGTCTGACTCTCATATTCGCCCTCACAACCAACCCAATTCTCCTGACAAGAGTCACAGTATTCTTTTGGTAAATCTAACTTACTGATCAAATATAAGGTATTATATTATGTACCGGGCTGCTATGTTGGGTCTGTCCCATAGATAGGGTCATTGAGAGTAATTATTATTTTTAAAGGCATTTTCACTTTATAAATGTGTAAACAACACTGTGACTTCATGAGAAGCACAATATTTTGAGCTTTTGAATAAATTTGGAAGCATCTTTCATAAGCAGCTATATTTATTTTTGAAAAACTGTACAAGGATACATTTTGAAATTCATGGTTTTTCTTAACAGTTTAGGAATAGAAACACATTGTGGCATAATAGTAAAGTTTTTTAAGTTTTCTAAAATTGTGTTTTTTAAATAAATGTGTATTATATATGGGGACAAGCATTCTCTGGATAAGATATGATGAAAAATGACTTGGAAAAATGACAGCATGTACTCATTGGGTACTCGTGAATTTATAATTCATGCCATATTACCCAATGAGTAATATGAACCAAGTTAATTCATTCTGTTGTTTTCTATTTAGTGGTTACTTATTCTGTCATCTGTTACCATTGGTCATAAATTGTGTCACTTCCATGAAAGGTTCTCTATAAATTCAGAAGAACACATACACACATCAAATGACACATCCACAAAGAAGGCTTGTTTATTCCATTCTGAGTCATCATGGATGTCACTTTTCTTTGACCATTTTATAAAAAGTTGTCCATGGGAGGGAAAATCATTGACTGACTTGTGCACTTATTAGCTCCACTCTGCAACAGGCTGATCCTACTCTTCTATGTCTAACTAAATCTCTCCTTCTCTCTGAAGTCTGGCTATCCAAGTTCATAGTCAGCTCTTTCTTTTGTGAGCCCTGGTGGCATGGTTACCTAAAATAGGCATTAGGCAATAAGTATATAGTAGCTTGTATTATTTTGCATCATTTTAAATATACATTCTAACTCAGTATCTATTCAATAGATGTGAGACTCTCATACCTGACATTGCTATGCAACCTTTGCCTCAACCCAACATTTGCTTTATTAGACAATCATAAAACTCCTTGATGAGAACCACAAAGAATAGATGGTTAAGAAACCTTCCTCATGTTTTAATTCCTGCTTCCACCAGTAGACTAATTTCCTAAAGACTAGTAATGGGAAGGATGTTTGTTCCCTCTAATCCCTCTGAGTTTAACACACTGATAGGCCAGAAAGGCATAGAAACAATGCTCAGTAAGTCTCTCCATGGCTGACCTGACTCTCAGATTTGCCCTCTCACTCAACCTTTGTTCTACCATCAAGAATCATAGAGTGCCATCAGGCGGGTGGAAGCTGAGTCCACTCACTCACTCTTGCACCCAACTCAGACACCTGGTTGTTATTCCAAAAAATAAAGTGAACATTCAACGGAATCTTAGCTGATATGAAAGAGTATAGGAGACACTTCACAATGGGTGGTAAGGAGATTTTGTAGGTTGAAGGGGAAATAGCCCATGTGTGGTGTCTGTAGCAGTGGAGAGCCTGGACAGAGATTGCAGCTTTGTGTCCCCTTCCTCTCCCAGGCCAGGGAAACCCCAGACCCAGTCTGGGAGCAACTTGGATATACAAAATTGGAGACATTCATGCTATAGAAACACAACACATGCATAGCTGTAGCAGCCAACACCAACCAAGAGAGTGCTACAGAGAGAGAGAGAGGGTTTCTATCTGCACCTGGGCCATGCGGAGGAGGCAGGCCATGGCCAGCCATGACTGTGAGAGACTCTTGACTTTTTGGAGAGGCGGTGTGTGAGGAAAGCCAGACAGTGACTCAGTAGGAATGCTGCAGTGGGAGTGCCCGGAAGACATTTTAAAAGGGGAGTTGAGGTGTGCTGGGCAGGGACCCCATGTGCCACTGCCTCACCAGCACAGGGAAAGGATTGAGGGTGCGGTTTGCTCCCACTCAGTGCAGCCGGGCAGACTGATCAGAACCGTGCAAAGTGAAGGGGTTTACCGGGCCCGGCCCTGTGTACCTGGCAGGGTGGTGAGTGTGCACAGTGTGGGACTCTGTCTGCTACCGGGGCAGTGGGCTAGGAACTGGAAGGGTAGAAAGTGAGCACCTGAGATTCTTTAAAGTCAGACAAAGCCCCTCTCCCTGGTAGAGATGGAACCTCTGAGAAGGGAAGGTTGCACCCAGCCCCCTCCTCTTGCAAGGAGCTGAGGAAGATCTTCAAAACAGGCCAATCAGGCTCAAGAATCCCCTGCGGGTGCATTTCTGCAAGAGAAAGACAGTAAGAGGAATGACTAAAGGGCCAATTTTTAACTTCTCTCAGGAAGACAAAATACACTGGTTCCTAGAGCCTTATTCCACTGAAGCCAGCAAAGCAAAGGGATCTGAAATCAGTGCAGCAAGAGGGATTCAGGGCCATTCCCAGCCTAATCTCACACACAGAGCTGCCATCAGCACCAAGCAGGAAAGAGCTGACCCTTTTACACAGATTGGCCCTTCCTTTGAAACATATAGCTAATTCTCAGAAACTATACATTATTGGAAATAAACTGGGACAGACCAACACAGGTGGTGCAGGGGCAGAGGGAACATACCCACAACTTTCCCAGAAGACTGAACATACCTCCCAGGGGATACTTAGGGGTCCCACCCTACCAGTTGCAACAGAAGCTCCCTTTACAGGCAGGTGAGGGTGATACAGGCAGTGCTGCCAGAAGCTGGATGGCCCACCCCAGGCCTTGAGCTGACAAAAAACCTGATCAGAAGCAGATCCAGAAAGAGAAGTCAGAAGGTGAACACAAAATGGCTGAAATGAATTTCACCTTGCTCTTCTTCTTTGTTCCAAATGTCAAAGGCTATTCTCCTCCTGTCTTACTCCATTTTTCTTTTCCCCAGCCCTTAGTTATTTTAATTAGGAATTTTCTTTTTTCCTTGTACAGCCTGAATTCTATTCCTTATTCTTATTATGTCCCCTACCCTTATCCTTTCAAAATCACTTATCTTTACTGTGGATATCTCATATTCTCTTTTCTTATTTGTAGAATATTCTTTTTCTCTTTCCATCTTTTTAAATCTTTGATCAGCTGTCACTTTTATTGACCCTGTTGTGGTTTTTCCGCAATTTTGTTCTCTTTGGTTCACTACTTTTTATATTTTATTTCAAGCATCATATTATTTATTTAGCATCATTACATATAGATGTTAAAATCCTCAATAAAATATTGGCAGGCTGGATCCGGCAATACATTAAAAAGATAATACACCATGATCAAGTGGGATTCACCCAAGGGATGCAAGGATGGCAAAATATTCACAAATCAATAAAAGTAATACATCACATTAACAAAAACAAAGAAAAATCACATGATCATATCTGATGCTGAAGAAGCATGTGATAAGGTACAGAATCCATTCATGATAAAAACACTCAGCAAAGTGGAAATAGAGAGAGCATTCCTCAAAATAATAAAAAGCATCCCGGGGCCATACTGAGCCAACATTATACTCAACAGAAAAAAAGTAAAAGTTTTCCCGTTAATATCAGGAATAAGACAAGAGCCTCTGCTTTCTCCATTCTTATTCAGTATAGTATTGGGAGTTCTAGCCACAGTGATCAGACAAGAAAAAGAAGTAAAATTATCCAAAGAAGGAAAGGAAGAAGTAAAACTGCCATTATTTTCAGACTGCATGAGAGTGTACACAGAAAAACCTATAGTCTTCAGCAAAAAGTACTTAACCTAAAAAGTGAATTTGGCAAAATAGTAGCATACAAAATCAATATTCAGAAATCAATGGGATTTTGTACACTAAGAATGAAATATCAGAAAAGAAACTAAGGGGGAAACCCCATTTGCTGTAGCAACAAGAAAAACAAAGTACCTAGGAATAAATCTAACCAAGGAGGTAAAAGACCTATACTTGAAAAACTATCAAACACTGAAGAAAGAAATAAAGGACGATGCAAATAAATGGAAACATAGACCATGTTCATGGATTGGAAGAATTAACATCATTAAAATGTCCATATTATTCAAAGCAATTTATAGATTCAATGCAATTCTTATTAAAATACCAGTAGCATATTTCATAGATCTAGGACACATATTTCAAAAATTTGTATGGAATTAAAAAAAGACCCTGAATAGCCTTAGCAATCTTAAGAAGAACAAAGTAGAAAGGATCACAACATCTAATATCAAACTATACTACAAGCCACTGTGATCAAAACAGGCTGGTACTGGCATAAGAACAGACATATAGATCAGTGGAACAGAATCAAGAACCCAGAAACAAACCCATGTGTCCATGGTAATTCATATTTGACAAAGGGGGCAAGAGTGTACAATGGAGTAAAGACAGCTTCTTCAATAAATCGTGTTGGGAGGACTGGACAGGTACCTGCAAATAGTAAAAATAAAACTAGACCACCAACTTACATCATGCACCAGAATAAACTCAAACTGGATAAAAAACTTAAATATAAGTTGTGATACCATAAAAATCCTACAGGAAAACATAGGCATGGAAAATTTTACAAATCCTATGTAGCAATATTTCTGCTGATATATCTCCTAGGACAAGGGAAATAAAGGAAAAAATAAACAAATGGGACTAATTCGAACTAAAAGAAAAAACCTCTGCATGGCTAAAGAAACCATCATCAAAATGAAAAGGGTACTGACTGTATGGGAGAACATGTTTGCCAGTGATATATTGGACAAGGGTTTAATCTCTTGTCCAAAATATATAAAGGACACATACAACTCAACACCAGGAAGACTAACAATCCAATTAAAAAATAGGCAAAGGACTTCAACAGACACTCCTCCAAGGAGGATATTCAGAGGGCCCAGAGACACATGAAAAGATGCGCAGCATCACTAGCCATCAGAGAGATGCAAATTAAAACCACAATGAGATATCTCCTCACACCTGTCAGGGGTGAGTTAACAAACAAGTACTGGTGAGGATGTGGAGAAAAGGGAACCCTAGTGCACTGTTGGTGGAAATGCAGACTGGTACAACCACTGTGGAAAACAGTATGGAATTTCTTTTAAAAAATAAAAATGGAACTGCCTTTTGACCCAGCAATTCTGCTGCTGGGAATATATCCTAAGAATCCTGAAATACGAATCCAAAAGAACCTATGCACCCCAATGTTCATAGCAGAGTTATTTATAATAGTCAAGTGCTAGAAACAGCCTAAGAGCCCATCAATAAATAAGTGGATAAAAAAACTGTGGTACATTTACACAATGGAATACTCTGTAGCAGAAAGAAAGCACTCCTACCTTTCGTGACTGCATGGGTAGAACTAGAGAATATTGTGCTAAATGAAATAAGCCAGTTGGTGAAAGATAAATACCTTATGCTCTCACCTATAAGAAGAATCTAATGAATAAAATAAACTAATGAGCAAAATAGAACCACAGGCATAGAAACAGGGACTAGACTGAAAGCTACCGGGGGGGTGGTGCAGATAATAGTGGAAGGAAGAGAGAGGAACTGGACAAAGAACATGAATGAATGACCCACAGACATGGACAATAGTGTGGGAACTGACTGTGGGAGAGGTCATTGGGATGGGTAGAGGCGGGCAAAGGAAGAAAAATTGGGACAATTGTAATAGAATAATAATAAAAATGATTTAATAATAAATAAAGAATCATAAAATGCCATCTGTCCCTTGCATCACCTCACTCCTTAGTGAGTGACATCCTTAGTTTTCAGTTGGAGTAACCCTGGAAGCATATAATTTCCCTATTTAAAGCACTGGTGAGGTCTTCCTGGGCTAGCCTTGCTCTAGTAGTGTTAGCATGTTATTAACTCTGGAATTACAAAACTTCAAACTCCCCCAAATCAAAGGAAAACTCTGACCCTGGACTTGGCTGTAATGATACTTGGCAAGGACTCTCATTCTTCCCTTGAAATGTAAAGCGAGAATGAACACAGGGAGCCTAACACACCTTTCTTGGGCTTTCAAGTAATTACACCTGAAGAATTGGATATGCAAGACCTACCTTCATTGTATTTCTTAGCAACACAAAGTTGATCAAGAAGTCCAAATTGGGCAAATCATGCTGGTTCTACCTGAGCCCTTGTTTGTGTTTCTGAGTTATTGAAACTTGTATTCTAATATAGTTCTAGCTTTCTTGTAGACTGTTCTGGAAGGTACCAAGGCTGCCCTATAAAGCACTGGTCTTGCTATGTGCTCTGCAGCCAATGGGCTCTTTGGCCAGATCAGTGTGGGAAACACTGCACTAAGGCCCTTCATAAACATTGATAATCAGTATTAGTGCATATATAAAATGCATATTTAACTTTGTGCAAAAAAATGCTTTCTTTTTATAATCTTGTGTATTCCTCCCAGGTTCAGCCTTCTAAAGTTAACATTTTGTAAAATGGTATTTGAGTACATATAATATACCTTTTACTTTTACACATATGGAAAGGTATTTCTTAGACACTTAAAGGAGATTTTGCCCTCATGTGAACCTTATACTCAGCTACTAATTTCTTTAATAATTTAGGGGACTTGGATGGATTGGGAATGACTCAAATTTGTATTCACCCAAATGAAATATGGATTAAGAAGGCTGGTTTCTCATGGGCCATTTCTCCAGAGACAATTGCCTGAATTAAGAAATAAAATGTCAGGTCAAACTCATTTCTTATTACATTCTAGCAATCTAAATGGCAGCCATTGAGATAAGTCCAGAGGGGTTACATTTACAAAGGAACAGCTTTATTGACTACTTAAAATCAATACTTCTTTGCATGCCTTTAACTTTTAGATGAATATTTTTTACTGAATTAAAGATGTCATGTCTCTTTAAAAATTTTTTTGACCTTCCATATGGCTAACTTGGTGGTGGGATGTAGTAAGTCTGTTATGTTCATGCCTGTGTGCACACACACACCCCGAATAATTTTGTCCCAGTGATTGATCTTTCTCTATAACTAGCAGTTTCTCTAGGCAAAAACAGCAACATTTGGTAGGAAAAGATTAAATACATAAATAAATCATTACACCCCACAGAAACATAGTTATACAAAGAAATAACTTTCTAATTCTTCTTTATATTTACTTACTAAAAAAAGAGGCTACATTCTCACATACACAGGCATATACAGGGTCCGGCAGAAGTGAGGCTTGCATGAGTGTGGCTGCTGGTGTCTTCCATAGGTGGAAAGCAATTGGAACATGTCACCTAAAATGTCATATGGTGTGCTTGAGTGTTGTATTGTTATGTTACAGAATTACATGCTTACAATTTTGTAATAAAAGATTATGTATGAAAAAGGGGCGTTACTTGTGCCAGGTCCTCTATATGCCAACAGTTTATGCATTTAGGTAGAATAAAAGAAATATTGCTTGCACGTTAAAAAAAATTATGAGTCAAGGGGAAAAATGTTAGATAAAGAAGAGCATTGAAACTAAAAATATAAATAATGGAAACAAAATTTTAAATTAATCATATGAACAACAAATTATATTTTTATATTCTAAGACCTAGTAATTGTGAAAAATATTTATGTTCTTTATATTATACAGAAATGTGTGAAGTAGAACACTACCTTTTGCAAATATTTAAGTTTATCTTAGTCTTATATGAATTTAAGAAGAAATACATATTGGACAGCATTAATTTAGTGTTAACATTGGTAGTGTATATCATAAAATCTTGTCCTTTGGAATAGTGTAGCTATGGAGCAACATTTTGACATAAATATTTCTACTGATTTAACAATTTCAAATTTCTACAAAAAGTTGTCACAATATTGCCCCACATACCACGTAATAACATGCTTAATGTAAATGCAAAATGTATTTGGCTACTTAAATTGTATTTAGATTGTAAACTAAGGAGATGTGTTCTTGAGAAAAATGATTCGGTGCCAAGGTCCCTACTAACCTGTGTCATTAGACCCTTGTTCTTTACTGTGTACTGTGGACCCAATTACTGACAGACACAGAACAAAATGACACATCACTGCAATATCAACTATCTGAAAAATTATTTCAATATTTAAATAACTTGCAAGACTACAATTCAAATGACACAATAGCACTGCTCAATTTAAACTTACATTTTTTATAGAGCTGAAAAGATTAAATTTGAATAATTAATTTTAATGTTTTCATTTACATGTGGTGCATTAAAATTTTACTTGTTCTGAGACTTTAATGATGGGCTGTAACCCAATTTCCAGAATTTAGAGATTATTTCTGCCCAGATTAGCCTTGGTGTTTGTACCTTGCAAACCTTCTAAGAAGTATGTAAAATTTTGTAACTATACTTCACTCCTAATTGGGCTGACTAGGGCACACTGTAACTAGGCAGACACTTCATGGCATGCTATTCACAATGATACCATGGCTATTTTCTGGAAAATATGCTTTGTTATTAATTTCCATCTACTTTTTCATACAATAGAGTTCTTTAGCATTACTCCCAATAGCGTACTTAAAATTAAACACTATTTAACATAGCCACAAAAAATGTTTTAATACACTTTCCTTAGCATCAGTGTTTTATTTGCCTTTCCTTCTGTGCTGTAATGCCTCAAGTTTTCAATCATTTACTCATTTACTTAACTGACTGTGTGCTGAGCATACATCATGGATAAGGCCCTGGGCCAGGTGCTTTTTAAGATCTAGGTGTTTATGTTCAGAACCCAGTCACCTTGCAGTATACTCTGCTTGCAAGGGTGATACGATATTCAGCAGGAAAACCTGGAGTAGAAAGAAAAAAGACTGAACAGAGAGTCAGACTGTCTGCATTTCAATAATGAATCCACTACTTTCTAGCTGTGCGACGCTTTGAGCTCTAAGCAGCAGAAAAACTCAATCCATAATGGCTTAAATATTTAGTGGAATTTATTATTTCGCATAATATGATGTCTCAAAATAGGGTAGCTCCAGGGTTGGCTAATTAAGGGACTCGTTACTATACCCAACTGCATACATTCTTCCCAGTGTTTCACACTACCATCTTCGAAATATTGATTCTATCCCTCCAACTGGGTTCCTTCAGTACCGCGATCACATGCCATATTGCAGATCAACGCAATGACAGTCAATATTCGGCATTCAGCACAACCACAGTGAACTAAAGAAAGGAGTCGTCCCTTCTTTTGTAACTATACACAAAAAGCTCGGTGTTAGCCACCATGAGTTTATTATGTGTCCCTTGCATTTTTTGTCACTTCACTGAAACTGGGTTAATCAGAGCTTCTCAGTGGAATTCGGACCGAGCAATGGTTCATGACTTACTCACTGCCTAATGATAACATAAATTTGACTCCATGAGAAATCCTAGTACCTTGATACTTAAAGTGTCTAACCCGGACCAGTCATATTGGTATCACCGGAGAGCTGGTTAGAAATGCAGAATAGCTGGCCTCACTTCAAGACATACTGATTCAGAATCTGCATTTTAACAAGATGCCTGGGAGATTCATAGGCATACTAAATTTTGCAAGTCATCACTCTTGTAGAATATGATTTCTGTTTTTATCCCACAGATGTTTTGAATCCAAATATTTCATTAGGATTATGCTAATGTCGATGCTTTCCCATGGAAGCATTTGCTGAGGTAAATTGCATTGAGCCAATTTAATTCTTTAATCAATTTTCTTTTCAGAAAGAACGTTTCCTTCTTTTTTATTTTATTGCATCAATTCTTCTCTCAGTAAATTTTACAACAAAAATTCATTTCACTTTTTTCCTTTTTTATATAAAATTATAGTGTTTTAGTATTTAATCCACTTCCACTATGTCTTCTTTTTTGGGGGGAGGAACATTTCTACTAAATCCAATCTTTCTGCCTTAAATTGAGCAATTTTATCTTTTTAAAAAAATCCTCCCCCAAGGATATGTTATAGAGGAGGAGGAGGAAGTGGAAGACGAGGAGAGAGGCATCGATTGGTTGCTTCCTGTATGCACCCTGGCACCCCAACTGGAGATCAAACCCACAACCTAGGTATGTGATCTGACTGGGAACTGAACCCACAACCCTTTGGTTATGGCAGGATGCCCCAACAAAGTAGAACATCCTGCCAGTAGTAGGCTGCATCAATTAAAGTCTACAAACTCAGAAGCAGGGACACCCTCACAGGTAATTCTACCCATCTCACTCATACTGATTAGAACATTTGTGAAGCATTGTGTTCACTTATGGAGATCAAGTTTTAAAAGAGCTATTAAAGACTGCACACAGAGAAAGACAAATGGGTTTGTTGAGGTATCATACTCTATTTACAATGTAAAAGTTACAAAGTGGCTAGAAACTCGAGGAAGCTTCTTATTCTTTTTTTCTTTAAGAAAGATGAATTTAATAATTTAAATAATCCAGCAATGAGTTTAATAATCTGAGGGTGATTTCCTTATAACTGGACTTATAGAGGTATAGGTTCAATGCTCATACATCTATAAAGGCTATAAAAAAAGGATTCTAAACATCAAGTCTGACTCATTGAGCCTGATTTTGGATTTAGATAATCTTAAAATTCCCTTTTAAATCTATAATGTGATTACTAGGAAAAACAATGTATTCAGTGGACAAAGAGTTGATGGTATAAAGGTGTTAGTGTTTTTCCTTTTTGTTTATTTTTAGAATGTATGTGACATACTTTATAATTACACACATATTTGCATATCTAAATGTAAGTAATAATTTTCTTTAAAGTACTAATTACATGTCTTAGAAAGTTCAAACCATTTATCTACATTTTTTCTTTCAATCTTGTAACTTCTACTTCATAAATATCAAAATGAGGTTAAATAGCTTTCCTTAAGGAATAGATACATCAGGAGTGGTTCTAAACCTATCTATGAAGCAAAGCAATTTTCCAAAATTTAACTGAGATAAGATAAATAACAAAGGAACATGCATATCATTTATTTTTATTTATTCTTAGGTCCATATTTATATATTTATAATATAAAGAAGGTTTATAGAATATTAATTTAAACATATATCTTGAAGCACTATACCTTGTATCTTATAGCATATATGTAATAGATTATGCTACAATGTTGTGATTTTCGGCTTCTAGGATTTGGTTTTACTACAGACTATGAAGCGTTTTATGTCCTCTCCAGATTATATCCATAAAGAAACAGTAGAGTACCACTTCTGATTTTTGTGGCAGGAGCATCAGAGTACACCTGACAACTGGGGAGCAGCTAGGGGTATGAGCCGCACCAGCCTGCATCTCCCTGCTCACAACTGTGCGTTCCTCAAGCTTCTCACAGAGCCCCAAAGATGAGAGACTCTCAGGTCTTGTCACTTCAATGAACTCCTGTCACAGGTTGCCCAGATTCAGTAATTACATTAGTTTTCTAGAGCTGCCATGACGAAGTACCACAGACTAGTCGGCATAAAAAACAGAAATTTATTACTTCTAGAGGGTGTAAGTCTGAGATCAAGGTGTCATCAGATGGCTGACTTTCTCTATATCTTCAAGTGGCCTACCTTGTGTGTGTGGCCATGTCCTAATCTCTTTGCCTTACAAGGGCACCAAGGGTATTGGATCAGGGCTTACACAGGAGGCCTCATGTCACTTTAATGACCTCTTTAGAGACCCTGTCTCAAAATACAGTCACATTCTAAAGTGGTGGACATTAGAACTTCCAACATAAGAATTCGGAGGGGGGGCATAATTCAGCCCACAACAATAATTTTAAAAAGTGGCTGGTTTTACATGAAATACTTGCTTGGCACGTTACTGTCAAGTTTTGACTGGCTGTGTTTGCATTAAGGAATTTTGCTAAATCAAAGAAGATAAATAATTTTTATTTTAACAAACTATATTTTCAGGCAAAAGTCTGGGAACTATTTGGGGGTTGTGGTTTAGTTGGTAACTCTACTCATTCACTATTTATTACCAGATGAGTTCTTACTAAGGAAGACACAAAAGCCTCTTCAAAAACTTAAATTATTACAGAGGGATTTCAGGTTTGTTGGATGTATTAACATAATATCTCATTGAAGTTTGTTCACATGCCCCTTGAACCATAATAGAGAGAAGTGCAAAGTAGTATTTGAAAAGCATACTTGTTCTTTACATATGCAGAAATAAATGTTTTCTTTTCTTATGAAAGAGCTTCTCAGAGAAGAATGCATATAAGATTGCTAAATGGTTTTTCTATTTAATTAAAAATAGAGTTTTATCTGAAATTGATTAAATACAACTACCATTTAATTAAACCAAAAACCTTTAAGAGGATCATGCCAATAACATCAATTAACATTCTGTTCCATATTGAACATAATTAGGAAGGCAATTCTTGTAATTCACTGGCATAACCTTTAAAATATGCTTGGCCTTTATAACTTATCTATGTGGCATTTCCTTAACAATACAAACAGTTCAAAAGAAAAATTATGTATTGAGTTTAATGTTCGTAGTAATTTTAAAATTAAAATTATTAAAAATAGAATATAGAACTTATTTGACAATTGGTACTTCTGATTAATTTGAAAAATTCTGCATGAAAAATACACTCTTATTGGGGAAAATAAAGAATAAATCTTAGATCAGGGAACTGGAATGCTGAGCAAATATAAAAAGAATTTGAGTCTACACATTCTTTTTTAAAAATTGAATAGTTTTAAGTCAAGGTTCTTGAAATATTTGCTCTAAATTTCTGTGCCACACAGCTTATGTAGACATAGCAAAATTTTATTAATGCCAGTAATAATTTGGAAAGAAAGCTTTCATTTTCATGTAGTCTTGAACTAGCCAGGGAAATTTCCAGAAAGAGAAAAATAAAACATCAAAGTAAACTTGGACTGCTACAGCTTTTTGATCTAGTGATTTTTAATGGGAATTTTAAACTATGCCTTACATTCTAATGCATAAAGTCTGTCCAGCCAGGAATGTATCCAGCCAGGTAATATGAAAAATAGAGACATTATTGAAGAAGATACAAAATACAAGAAACATTGTAC
>PVKM010030232.1:0-17385 GCA_004027735.1 Carollia perspicillata
TGATTACTTGGCAAAATATTTTTTCATGCTGTAATCTCCAGTTGTATAGAAAATGGGTTCTATGTGCAACAGCCTGTTTTCATTGAGGAAAAGGATGGTTAGTATATTTTAAATTTTATTACTCAATTATTTTACTGTTTGTTCTTCAGAATTATAGTGCTGTATACAAACATGATTCCTCTGTAGCTCTAAACAAAATGTCCGCACTCTTCTAAAATTTGGCCTAATTATGAAATAGACAGCAAATGAACTACATAAATATCATTCATTCATATCTCCTCAGGTGCTGGAATGTCTTCCATCTCCATGACCAAAGGGTGATGCAGAAGAGGGCTTGAATTGCTTCCCAAGCCTGTGATGCAGGGTCACCAGTTTTATACTAAACATGCAAATCCTTCCAACCTATCCACATTACCTGGAAGGAACCTAAATAGAGTTATTTGTTACTCTAGTTATCCAAAAGAAACTCCAATAATTGGATGATCACAAATGCTGTCTCCAAATCTCCTAACATATACCAAAAATTAAGAAACACAACGTTATTCACAATTGCCTTCAGTTTTGTTTGCCTGGATTATTGTACAGATTAGCTAATGCTGTCTAACAACTCGTCCTAAATGCTATATTATTATATCAACTTTTTTCTCAAATGGGTTTATATGATGGGGTTTTTCTGATCTCTGCCCTGAATATCCTGGGTCTGCATCAGCTGTGAGTCTCTGCACTGAGCATCTACAGCTCATCCATGAGGTTATGTAAGGCTCACGTGCACCCTGTCTTGACCAATTTACATCAGTTTACTCTATTTATATATGTAAGGTAATCTTTTAGTTTACAAAAAATATGTGACTTGCCTTAAATTAATGCTACTTCTTTATGTTCATTTAAGACACATTGCTCCCTACCCAGTGACATTTCTCCCTCCCCTGTTAAAGTGGGACTCAGCTACCTGTGCTCTACATCTTACCTTGAGCCATGCATCATTAGATTTTTTCTTCTCATAGTGAAAGTGTACAGTTTGCTGAATTAAAGGGGCCTTACAAAATTAAGAATATGTATTCCATTGGTTCACGTTTACATAATTCAAAGATATGTATGTACAAAGGTTTTAAGTTCATTGTTACATAATTCTGAAAAATGGAATCTCTTGGTTCCCATTTTCTTATTTCTGATGGTAATATGGGATAATAATAAATCTATGAATGTAGTGCAGAAAAAATGGAATTTACAGAAATATTTTGTTGAGTCCAGGACTCTCTTATGGGTTAGTAGTGTGTTTATATGTATATGTATGTATATGTGTATACTATTTACATATAAATATAATGATTTAATAAATAAACAGTCAATTGTATAAATGTACATAAATGGACTCAATAATCCCATCTTTGATGTTGAAAGGAAATTTGAGAGAAAACTGGAGAGGATAAATAAGAAATTATGAGCATTTGAATTAAAATGAAGATTTAAAATGTAGAATCTTACATACAAAGATTTTAAGTAGTATGGTTGTCTGTGATTTTTTTTATCTTCACCTCAGGACATGTCTCCATTGATCTGAGAGAGAGAGGGTGAGAGAGAGAGAGAGACTCAAATGAGAAAGATTGATCCATTGCCACCCACACATGCCCCATTGGAGGATGAAACCCCAATCCATGCAAGTGCCCTCACGAGGAATCCAACCCACAACTTTTTGATACCCAGAACAATGCTCTAACTAACTGAGCCTCACTGCCAGGGCAGTTGTCTTTAATTATGCTCCTCTCTCAATGTCCAAAGACTTCAAAGTCAGAACCACATTTTCTTTTATATTATGGGAATTTCTGTACCAGCTAATGGGGCAGAATCTCCAAATTGACTTTAGATTGTTTTCTACTACTCATTGGGTGTTTCAACAGAAAATGTCCTTACCCAATGGATGCAAGTAAATGAACTGAGGTCCTTCAAGTCAATTTCCCCTAAAAATTATTGAATAAGTGTCTACATAACATTGTTATTGCTGCTATAACAAATCACCACGCTAAGGATTTAAGACAAACAAGTTAATATACCTATAGATCTGGGGGTCAGAAGCCTGATGAGTCAATGGGCTGAAAGCAAGATATCTGCAGAGCCAGGTTCCTTCTGGAAGCTTCAGGGAGGATCCCGTTTCCTCTCCTACTCTGAGTTTCTCCTGTCACTACGTCTGTCTCCGTCTTCAAAGCCAGCCATGAGCATCCTCCAGTTTCCCTCTGACTCCAACTATTCTTCTCTCCTGTTCCAATGTTAGGACCATGGTGAGTACATTAGTCCCACCTACATAATCACAGCATTTTATCTTAAAATTAGCTGATTACTCACACTATTCCATCTGCTACTTTAATTCGTCTTGCGTTGAAAAGCAATGTATTACAAGTTTATGGGGATTATGACGTAAGTATCTTTAGAAGGTCTTCTTTTACTTACTGCAAATTTTTCTTCAATAATAATTTTCATAGTGTCACAAAAGGTCCCTTATGCAAACAAATCAAATTAGGTACTTTTCAGAAGCATATCATATGATCTCATTCACGAATCCTTATATAAAATAATTGAACAATGAATTTACAACAGCTTCTGGAATGAGTGACTATACAATATCCATTCAAAGTTACATGCAAATAAGTTTTGGTTCTGAAGACTTAAAAGTACCTACACCCGACTCTAACATAGACCCAACCATACTACTCAAACTGGGGTCCAGAGACCAGCTCCTGCAGCATCAACACCACCTGAGAACAGATTTGATTCTGAGAACCCCTGGGCCCACCAGGACCTGCATTTGAACAGTAACCCTGGGTGACTTCTATGCACATTGAACTTGGAGAAATGCTGGTCTAGACTAGGCTTTGTCACCTTCTCATGTTGACAAGAGGGGTGGGATAATTATTTGTGATGGATACTGGAGGTGGTTAGTAGCCTCTCCCCACATGTTTCAGGGGCAAAATCATCTCAGAAGGAGAACCACTGGCCCAGAGATTGAAAACTGGAAGCAACCTGACAGATTTCAGTCAAGGTCCATACCGCACTTAGTTCATAACTTTGAGCAAATAACTAAAGACCTTCCAGCCCCATTTCTGCAAAAGGAAATGAAGTTCATGATAGTAATACCTAATACAATGAACTTTTAAAAAATTATCTCAGAAAAGTCTATAAGGTACTAAGTTCAGAGTATAAAGCATAAAACTTTCAAAGGGTATCTCTCATAATTAACACATATTTCATAATGAGGCACTAAATGACAGCTCATAGCTTGTGATATTATTAAGAAATTTCTATTTATTTTGACAAACACATCAGGTGGCCAGGCAGTGTGGTAACCAGGACTGCAGATCAAAGGAACACAGCTCTCCCCTCATTGAACAGGGAATAGCAATGCTCTGGAGATATCAGGGCGGTGTTGCTACCACAAGTAAGTTCTTGGGTACCAAAGGGACTACCTGGTTCTGATGAGTTTCATAGTATCAGACTTTGGAGATAATGTTCACTCAGTGTTGGGGAAAAAAGCACTAGGTGGTGAGACCTTTGGGGAGCAGATGAGACACAAGACAAGGAGTCATAAAATGTAAGACCAGCTATCTTCTAAAATGGTCTTTTGAGATCTGAGAACCATGAGGAAAATGTTTCCTCCTGTTCATTACAGAGGCCCTTGGGGAAATCATGTACTTAGATGTAGGAATAACATGAGCGAAAATGTCTGATGAGCCAATATACAGAGAGTTGTGAATATCTCCCCATGCAGTACCTGAGCTTGTACAATGATAGTGGACAGGACATGGTTGTTGCTGTTGATTCCTAAGTCTTGCTCAAGAACTGACGTTTCACTCCTTCCTACTGTCTTGTGTGAGAGAGAGCTTCATTCTCCATCATCAATCCCACAGGGATAAATTCTCACTTACACAAGGAGACCTTCCTTTCAGAAAACCCACCCAGGGGAGTCTGAGAGCCAGGTAGGTACATTAGGAAAGGGTCAGATAGGCTGGAACCTGAGAACATTTACTGAGTCACTAGGACCCTAATCATCCCGGTCCTGAGACCAGATATCTCTGTTTGTATTCTTCGTTAAGGAACTAATTTATACTTAATTTACCTAATATATGAATAAGGATTGGTCTGTATGAATCTGCTCTCCAGGGCCAAGCAATGGGCCTGGGAGTCCAGTCGGATGATGCTGTACAATGAGTGAGATGCATGAAATGGCCACAGAAAAATGTGAGTGGTTTACAGGTGAGTGGGTTTCGTGTTCGGGGAGAAGAAAATGGAACTTTGGGGTGGAGAGCAGTGCAGTGAAGTGAGAGCATTTGTACTAAAAGTTTAAGACGGGGTGTATTTCAGCATGTTTTGCATTCATTGAAAGATCCAGCCAGTAGAAGTGGACAGCATCTTGCAGTAGCAGTTAAGGAGACAGACATTGCAGTGTCTTCTCTCACGCTGCGTATTCGCATGAGAAAATTTCTAATAAGTCTAAATGGAATGCTAAGTAGCTCTACTTCATTAATGGTGAGGCTCATATATTTTGGGATTTTGTGTTCTTTTATCTCTCTATTCAAACAGTTAGTAGAAATTCCTATCCCACACTCAACCTTTCCATGCAGTGCACATTTTTCTGTGCATTGAATGAGAGATTCTGTCATGCTCTTGGGAACATAAATTAAGGACTCACCCTTTTCTAGCCAAAGTAGCATGCTGAAAAACAATGGCTTTGAAAATTCAGGAATGAAAACTTTAAGGTCACACATCATATCTTAAATCTCAGTGACACTAAGACATCCTAGTTCATGTTTATATTTATGCCATGATGACTTCACTGTCCCAGCT
The DNA here is from genome assembly GCA_004027735.1 of Carollia perspicillata. Taxonomy (NCBI): domain Eukaryota; kingdom Metazoa; phylum Chordata; class Mammalia; order Chiroptera; family Phyllostomidae; genus Carollia; species Carollia perspicillata. The sequence continues at coordinate 4,837 of PVKM010030232.1, forward strand.
AACAGGGTGGAAATCTCCAAATATTTTAAAATTCCTGTTCTATTCCCCGTGGATTGTCAAAGTAAAATGCCTACCTGAGAAAGCTAATGAATGCAGAGACTTGAACTCAGCTCCTTCATCACATGTCACTGGATGACTGACTATTAGACAGCCGAGACCACTGGGAAGTGCTCCCACACCAGTCGTTCTCAGTGAGCACAGAGATGCAGGTACAGTTCTAGGTGTCAGAACCTGGCACAAGACTCACTGGCTAATCTCTGGGTAGCTGCAAGGCTGGGTCCCACCTAGAGGCTCAGGGAGAACCTAAAAGAGACAGGGGAAAAATGTCTTCTTCTCAATCCCTGTTTGTATTCTGACCACCTGCATTATTTGGCTCGAGGCCATTCCTCCATCGTCAAACCAGCAGTGTCACATTTTCTCCTGGTCTCCTTCTCTGTGCTTCTAGGGGAGCACTGTGATGACCTTAGTTCTCCCGGATGATCCAGGCTCACTTTCTATCTTAGATCAGCTGATTAGCAGCCCTGTTCTTTCAGCTACCCTCATCCATCCCTTGCTGTAAAAAAGTAACATATTCAAATGTACTGAGAAGTAGGATGTGTACATCTTACAGATATCCGAATCCTGCCTGCTAAAAATTGTTTTTCAGGTGTTTATTCTTTATCAGTCAAGGGCCCTTACATAAAGAAAGCACAGATTCAATCACAGCCTCTGGAATGGGTGAATACACTTTTCCTTCAAACTGCATGCAGAGATGATATTTGGATCACAGGAATTAAAACGAATGCAACTGAGTCTAACACAGAACCACAGTCTTTCTTACCAGAGAGTGGTCCACAGATCTGGACCTGCAGCATCAACACCACCTGGATGCTTATCAGAAACACAGCCTCTCTGAGCCTGAAGGAGCGGCTGAATCAGACTCCACATTTGAACTAGAATCGGGGACTCTATATGCATTTGAAACTGCAGAAGTGCCAGTCTAAACTAGGTTCTGTCACCTTTTATCATTGTCATTTGGGGAGGGATAATGATTTTGGGGAGATTTGTGTGTGCATGTTTGTGAATTGTAGGTGTTTAGTGGTATCCTTTCAGGCTTTGCTAGAGGAAAAATCATTTCTGGCAGAAATCACTGCTTAGAAGCAACATGAAATAATTATAAGCATGGCCCATCACATGCTGTGATATTACCTTTGAGCAAATCACTACACCCCTGCAGCTCCTCCATAAGGTCTGGGTACTGGCCATTCCCTCTGCTGGGCACATAGCTGACCACATAAGCTTGATCTCCATCTCTTTCTCCCTTGAGTTCTGTGCTCAAACGTCACCTTGTTGGCAGGTCTTGCCTAAAAACCCATGAAATATAGAATGGCCTACTCACTTTCTGATTTAGACTTGCTTTTCTTTTCTTCATAGAATTTGTCACCATCTGTTGTTATATTTATTTCTATTATTTGTTTCCATATTCTTTCCCCAATATTGGCTTGTAGGGAATTGTGTTCTTCAGAACCCTCCACTGACAGTGCAGACAGTGCCCAAAACACGGTCAATACTCAGTTTGTATTCCTGAAATACATGATACATTTCTCATTAAAACTGTGGAATATTAGGCAGCAGAAAGAAAGGAGCTCCTACCCTCTGGACAGCATAGATGGAACTAGAGAGCATTATACTAAGTCAAATAAGCCAGGCAAAAGACAAATACTATAATGTCTCACCTATAATTGGAACCTAATCAACACAACAAACAACCAAGCAAAATACAGCCAGAGGCTGAAATAAAGAACAAACTGACAGTAACCAGAGAAGTGTGGGGAGAGAAATAATAGGGGGAGGTCCATCCAGAAACATGTACGAAGGACACATAGACAAAGCCAAAGGGAGTAGGTTTGGAGATGGGAGGCAGGGAAGGTTGGAGTGGTGGTGGGGGGGTGAAAATGGAGGCAACTGTACTTGAAGAACAATTCTTAAAAACTTAGTATTCCTGATACTTTATAAAAAAAGTAGGTTGGGACAAAAATTCCTATTCTGAGATGACACAGAAAAGTCCTAAAGCAGAAAAGATCTGTCCCAAAAGAGGAAATGCATTTCTTCACTGCAAAATATAAATGGTAGCATCAAAGCTATTTGAGTAATGCCGGCTTATATGAAAATTACTCCTGATTTTTTTCTCCTTCTTGAAAGTCAGCTCCACCTCATGGAAGCAGGGAACCTTACAAAAGTGTCAGAATTTCTTCTCCTGGGACTGTCAGAGGAACCAGAACTGCAGCCCATCCTATTTGGGCTGTTCCTCTCCATGTACCTGATCACTGTGTTGGGAAACCTGCTCATCATCCTGGCCGTCAGCTCAGACTCCCACCTCCACACCCCCATGTACTTCTTCCTCTCCAACCTGTCCTTCGCTGACATCGGTTTCACCTCCACTACCATCCCAAAGATGCTGGTGAACATCCAGACACAGAGCAAACCCATCACCTATGAAGGATGCATCACCCAGATGTATTTTTTCATACTGTTTGGCGTGTTGGATGACCTCCTCCTAACCCTAATGGCTTATGATAGGTTTGTGGCCATCTGTCACCCCCTGCACTACATGGTCATCATGAACCCCCGGCTCTGTGGACTGCTGGTTCTGGTGTCCTGGATCTTCAGTGCCCTGGATTCCTTGCTGCAATGCAAGATGGTGTTGTGGCTGTCCTTCTGCACAGACTTGGAAATCCCCCACTTTTTCTGTGAACTCAATCAGGTGACTCAACTCGCCTGTTCTGACACATTTCTTAATAATGTTGTCATTTATTTTGTAACTGTGCTACTAGGTTGTGGTCCTCTGGCTGGGATCCTTTATTCTTACGCTAAGATACTGTCCTCCATACGGGCAATCTCATCAGCTCAGGGGAAGTATAAAGCATTTTCCACCTGTGCATCTCACCTCTCAGTTGTCTCCTTATTTTATGGTGCAGTCCTAGGAGTGTATCTCAGCTCTGCTGGTACCCACAGTGCACAGTCAATTGCAGTCACCTCAGTGATGTACACTGTGGTCACACCCATGCTGAACCCATTCATCTACAGCCTCAGAAACAGAGACATAAAGAGGGCTCTGAAGAGATTCTTTGGGATGTCAGGTAAAATAGGGACCATCATCCTGAATCAGAAAATGTGACCTTGCTTTCTTGGCTCTAGGAGGAAAACCAGAAAATGTTTCTTTAATCAGATTTTGTTTTGAAAACTTGCTCCTTTTTTCTGTGTTGTAATTTCCATTTCTTTGAATTTGACTTCTCCATACAATTTCAGTTACCATTGTATTAAGCTTTATGCCAGACACTTTTTCCCTTTCTCCTTATTCTAAGCTCAACATAGTTTTTTCCAGCTGGATCAGAACTCTTTGCAAATTACAGTTTATTTCACAGCAACATGGATTTCTTAAGAATCATATCTTCTGAAATGATGCACATTGTTGTAAGTAAGTTGTTCTTGTTTTATAGCTACAATGGTCATAAGTTGTATTACCATGTGAAATAATTTCAATTTGTTACTCACACCATTTACATACGTTCATTCCAGGAAGATCTGAAACCTCAATTTTAACTTTTGCGTTCCTCACTCTTTATACACCAGTGCCTAAGCAGCTCTTCCTGAGGATAAAGACTTGATCATTGTTTCCTGTAAGTTCAGCCTGTTGACAGTGATACTATAGGGTAGGAAGGCCTGGGCACTGGTGATGGGCCCTGCTACTGGTTCCTCAGACACAGTCTATGTTGTGGCTGGACGGCCCCTTGTGGTCCTTATTATAATTACAACAGTGAAAACATGAGTTCATTTTTCATCTGTCCTGGAGGGTCACAGCATCCTGAGGGTCACAGAAAGTCTCTCCATGGAGAGCAAGGAGGAGGAGGGGAAGAGAGAGAGAGAGAGAACAGATTGAGTTGGGTAGGAGGCTTGGGTGCTTCCGTAGCAGTCTTATCACACAGCTGGCAGTAGGATTATTTGACATGGATGCCTTTTAAACTGAATCCTCATACATCAAAAGTGTAATGTCACTCTGGCTGGTGTGGCTTAATGGATTGAGCACTGGCCTGTGAACCAAAGGGTCGCTGATTCAACTACCAGTCAGGGCACATGCCTGGGTTGTGGGCCAGGTCCCCAGTAATGGGCATGAAAGAAGCAATCACACATTGATGTTTCTCTCCCTCTCTTTCTCCTTCCCTTCCCCTCTGTCTAAAAATAAATAAGTAAAATCTTTTTTAAAAGTGTAATGTCAAGCATTTACACTAGAAACATGTCATTGGGTTTTATAACCAGTCCCCCAGTTATATTGTCTTATTAGGCTCTATGTCCAGAAAACCTACCATAGTACATGGAAAAAATTGATTATTTAAATTATAAAAATATGAGATCTGGCCAGAAGGTATTAAGCCCTGTAACATGAAAAATAGAGATATTTATTGAAGAAGATACAAGAAACATTGTACATAAGACAGTGATGCCTTAGTTTTCTTCAAAGTAGGCACCTTGGGACCTCACACAGTTCTCCAAAGTGTCATCAGCTGCCTTGTTGTATTTCCCTGCATCTTATCAATGGTCTCAAACCTCTTTCCTTCAAAGGTGATTTGAGTTTTGGGAAAAGCCAGAAGTCTCAGGGCACCAAACCTGCATTGTAGGTAGGCTGAGTCACCTGGGTAATTTGATGTTTTGCCACAAAATTCTGCATGAGATGTGATGCATGAGGGGGTGGCTTGTCAAGATGAAGCTGCCAATCATCAGTTGCCCACAGCTGCAGCTTTCTGAATGATCCAGATAGTTTCCATGGAGTAATGTTCAAGCTTAGGACAAATTTTGATGCCAATTTATTGCTCTACTATCTCAGTCATTTTGAAATCGACAGCCACACAGTAGAAATGCTCACTCAACAACATCTACCACCTCACTGACTAGTACAATGCAGTTGTCATTGTTCACACATGTGCATTCCAGTCCACTTCCTTGGCTGCCAGGTTACATCGATGTCACACCAACAATTCTCATTATATTAACAAGGCTGGACATTATCAGGACAGACCTTGTGTGTCTCCCAGTGGCCTCTATTTGGGTATGAATCAGGACAGAAAGGAGTTACAGAAAACCCAACAGGTGGAATGAAGAACTAGGAGCAGACATCCTCTCACAAGAGCTCCCTGACCCCCGTTCAGTCATATTCAAAGAGAAATCAGTTTATGGCAGGGAAACCACTCTGGCAGGTGTGGAAGTCAATAACAAGAACTGACTAGAACCAGATCATTTCCAAGTGGAGGAAAAATTGACTACATCCACCCCAAAGCTCATTATACCATCATTATAATGAAAATTGACACCATGTGTAGAAGGGGAGCATATAGGGACAAAGGCCATGACACTTGCAGAAGGACCATGTTAGGAAGAAGACCCCTTCCCAACCAGAAGACAGAGTCAGAATTTGGCACCTTAACGCTTGGAGAAACCCCTCTGCCACCTTGGACACCTATAAAACCCCAAGAACGAATGGACTGTGTGCAAAACTCACTTTCCTGTTAGCCTTCATCCACTCTGGATTGTATTTTCTTTCCCAGGGGCCCCCTTGCCTGGGTCTCTTTCTTTTTCCCTACCTGAATAAAACCTGCTTTATTGTCACCCCAATTTGTCCTTGAAATCTTTCCCATGACAGTCAAAAACCCAGAGGCCACCTGACACACTCAATTTCCTCTATTGCACCTGGGTAGGTGAGGCCCCTTGTGCAGAGGCAGTTCAGTAACAGATCCATACACGAGAAGGGTGGAGACAAAGGGATGACGAGGCATATGTGACATTCTGAGTTTAAAGTGAGGTAAGGCTCCTGGAGCAGCAGAAGGGAGAAAGGTCATTAGCAGGACAGTAGGATGAGCAGATGTTCAGTGATTAGAGTTTCTCCTTTCCTATACTTTGGTTGTAAAAAGTTAACTCCACTATTAACTTTTATTATTAGCAAGGCCCTGAATTGAAAATGTTTGTTATATTGTAGTGGTCTTTATTTTTTGTTGTTGTATGGTTATGCTTTTACTGTTATCCCAATTTTTTTTCTTCTGGCTCCACTACTCAGCCCTCCCAGCACTTCCATAGTCAATCCCCACATCATTGTCCATGTCCATTGGTCCTTTGCATATATTTTCTGACTAATCCCCCTACCTTGTTTCAAAGAGTCCCCACCTCCCCTGTCCCGCTTACTTCTGTCAGTCTATTCCATGATCCTATACCTCTGGTCCTTTTTCACTCATTAGTTTATTTTGTTCATGACATTCCTCTTATAAGTGAGATCATATGGTATTCATCTTTCACCAATTGGCTTATTTCACTTAGCATAATAGTCTCTAGTTCCATCCTTGTTGTCACAAAAGGTAGGAATTCCTTACTTTTGTCTGCTCTGTAGTATTCCACTGTGTAAATGTAGCACAGTTTTTTCATCCATTCAACTACTGATGGGCACTTAGGCTGTTTCCAGCACTTGCCTATTGTAAATAATGCTGCTATGAACACAGGGGTGCATAAATTCTTCTGAATTGGTGTCTCAGGATCCTTAGGGTAAAATCCCAGCATGGGAATCACTGGGTGAAAAGGCAGTTCCATTTTTAATTTTTTGAGAAACTTCCATACTGTTTTCCACAGTGGTTAAACCAGTCTGCATTCTCACCAAGTGCCCTGGAGCTCCCTTTCCTCCACAACCTCACCAGCACTTGTTGTTTGTTGATTTATTAATGATAGGCATTATGGAAGGTGTGAGGTGATATGTCATTGTGGTTTTACTTTGCTTCTCTTGGATGGCTAGTGATGTTCAGCATTTTTTCATATGTCTCTGGGTCATCTGTATATCCTCCTTGGAGAAATGTCTATTCAGGTCTTTTGCCCATTTTTTAATTGGATTGTTTGTTTTCCTGGTGTTCAGTCATATGAGTTTTTTATATATTTTGGAGATTACAACCACGTGCAATATATTATTGGCAAATATGTTCTCCCATACAGTTGGTTCACTTTTCATTTTGATGATCATTTCTTTAGCCATGCAGTAGCTTTTTAATTTGATGTAGTCCCATTTGTTATTTTTTTCTCTATCCCCCTTGCCCTAGGTGATATATCCACTAAAATATTGTTACATGAGATATCTGAAATTTTATTGCCTATGTTTTCCACTAGGATTTTTATGGTATCCTGACTTACATTTAAGGCTTCCACCTCTTTTTAGTTTACTCTGGTGTATTATGAAATATGGTGGTCTAGTTTCACATTTTTTTAAAGTACCAGTCCAGTTCTCATGACACCATTTATTTAAGAGATTGTCTTTATGCCACTTTAGGTCTGTGCCTCCTTTGTCAAATATTAATTGACCATAAAGACATGGTTTTACTTCTGGGTTCTCTATTCTGTTTCCTTGATCTATGTATCTGTCCTTATGCCAGTACCAGACTGTTTTGATTACAGTTGCCTTGTAGTATAGTTTTGCATCAGTTATTGTTCTCCGTCCACCTTTGTTCTTCTTTTTAAGATAGCTGAGGCTATTTGAGCTCTTTTTTTTCTTCCATATATATTCTTGGAATATTTGTTATAGTCTGTGAAATACACTGTTGGTATATTAATAAGATTTGCATTGAATCTATAGGTTGTTTTGAGTAGTATGGATATTTTAATGATATTGATTCTTCTAATCCTTAAGATAGACAGTATATGCTTCCACTTATTTCTATCTTGCTCAGTTTCTTTCTTCAGTGTGCTATAGTTTTCCAAGTACAGGTCTTTTACCTCCTTGATTAATTTTATTCCTAGGTATTTTTTATTTTGTTTCTTGAAAAAACTCAGTAAAGGTGAGTTTTTCTTCTTTGTCTCTCCTCCTGATAGTTCATTGCTGGTGTACAAAATACCATCAATTTCTGCATATTGGCTTTGTATCCCACTACTTGCTGAATTCACTTATTAGGTCAAGTAGTTTTTCATGAGCCTATAGAGTCTTCTTTTTTACCTTTTTATAATTGTTTTGTTCTGGTTGGGAAGATGGTGACAGAGTAGGAGGGAGCGGATTTCACTTCCCCCTACACACAGGAGGAAAAACTGGCTAACCCATGGAGGAACGGAGCAGACAGACAACAGTATTGCAGCGTATATGAAAATAAGAATCCACAAAGTGGTAGCGGACACTGAAAATCCAGAAACCAGATGGTAAGAAGGAGATTTCAGGACACTAAAATCCTGGGGATCAGTGCAGGGACCGGGTGACTGTGAAGCCCCAGGCCCAGCGCCGGGTGCCCGGCGCCTGGCGCCCGGCACCCAGAGCAGGGGGCTCGGTCGACCACAGAAGCAGAGGGCCTGCCGAAATCCTCGGGAGAGAGCTGGGTCACCTGCTCCCTCCCTCCCCGACAGACCAGGGTTGGAGCAACACTAGCAGAGCTCTGGTCTCAGAGAGGGGAAAAAGGAGGAAGAGGCAAAACGCTCAAAGCTGTGGTTACTCACTGTGGGCGCCAGCTCGGATAAGCTGAGGACTGGGTTACGTCGCACACTCACTCCGGGAGTCGAGCACTGACTCTGGGAGTCACCGGCTGCCGTGCACTGATTCCGGGAGTCGGAGTCACCGGCTGCCGGAGAGGTGGGTTACACGGACACCAGGCTTGAATAGGAGGAATTTATCAAACAGAAGTGCTGGGGAATCTGCTGTCATGGCCCCGAGACTGACTCCCAGCCCAGCCGGGCGTGGGGGGAAGGCGCAGTGACTCCATCCTGGTGGTGCTGGGAGGGGAGACTTTGGGTCCAGGTTCCCTGGGAAGGGAGGCATTTGGTGCCAACCTAAGCGAGTGGGAGCCGCTGCACTCCAGTGTCTGGAGGTGACCACCGGGAGAAGCCATCAGAAGAGAATCAGGACTCCCACGTCGAGGATACTGGGAGAGGCGTCAGACTGGCGCCTAGGACAGTGCTTAGAAGGCAGCCTATGTGAATGTCAGGAGGGGAAAATCGCCACACCAATCACTCCCCAGCCTTCTGCAGCCAGCAAGACCAGAAAAACCGGTTTGGCCAGTTTGAATCCAACAAGAGGAGTGTTTTTTTTGTTTGTTTGTTTGGTTTTTGGGTTTTTTTTTGTGTGGTTTCTTTTTTGTTTTTTTTTTAAATGCTGTTTTTTTTTTAATAATCTTTTTGTTATTATTATTTTTTAAATTTTCACTACTGTTTTACTCCAATTGCTTTTCCTCTTTTCCCTTCTTTCTTGATTTTGTACTGCACACTTTATTTCGAATTTTATCTCTCCTTTCTTCCTTCTCCTGCCTTTTCTTTCTTTCTCTCTCTCTCTCTCTCTCTTTTTGTAATACCCACAAGCGAGAGAAAAAATTGGAACTGAGAAAGGACCTGAAGTGGACTCATACAGGGGGCAACCCAACACCTGAGACAGGGAGACAAATTTCACTCGACTATAGCAGGGAAACTTCAAGTTGCTGCATATTTGAATTATTTTTTTTCCTCCTTTTTTCATTATTCCTACATCTTTCATCTCAATAGTATTTTTGTATTCCCCTTCTTTCTCTATAGTCTTCTTTGCTTGGCAGGGTATATTGTACCATGTGACAGGTTTTCCCTGTTCTCTCTTCTATTTTGTATTGCTAATTTACTGTCCTTCATGTGAATTGTGTTCCATCAGCACACTACTCAATATCCTATACCCCCTGTTATTCAGGTTATTCAGAACACATACATTCTGGCATATGAATGTCGCTCTAATATTTTTGTAAATAACTGCTGTTCCACACAAGTGTAAATACTTCAAAGCACTATTCCCAGATACTAGCCCACATTACAGTCTCCTTAACTCTATTATTAGGGAGGTTAACACTATTCGTTTACATGCTACACCTATGTACTACCCTTTACTCTCACCTTACCCCAGAATCTGACCTCCCACAACTTCACTGCTTTCTAGATCCAACTAACAACCCCTCCCTTCCCAACAAGAGTTTTATCTTCTTCCCATCCTTTCTTAAAAGTGGCCAGTTGGGTCCAGGAACAAGGTTAACGCTACACATAGCCAAAAGATCTCCTATCTCTTATACTGGTTGCTACTGTAAATATCATAGAATACTCCCCTGCTGTCTTAAACCACTTTACCTCCCCCTCCAACTGAGCACAAAAAAGAGTACGTGGAAGCGGTGAACACCAGGATACCTGAAGGAGACTGAACCACTGAATCTCAAAGACACTCTACCACAGCAGTTCACACCATAAACCCTGGGAAACAGAACAAATCCATTTAAGAAGAGGAAGCTATCAAGAAGAATCTTACAAAAAATGAGAATACAAATAAACAATACCCAAATGAAAGGAAAGGAGGAAGCCTCAGAAACAGTGCTAAATGAAATCGAAGCAAGTCAGTTATCAGATATTGAATTCTAAGAACTGGTTATCAGGAAGTTCCGTGAGATGACAATAAACTACCTGAAACTACAGGAGAGCTACGATGTGCTCACCGCAAACTATACCAACATGAAAAAGGAAATAGAAAAAGTAAACAAGGGCCAAGAGGAAATGAAGAATATGATGGCTGAACTGAAGAACACAGTGGAAGGAATCAAAAGCAGGATGGATGAAGCAAAAGATCAGATCAGTGAATTAGAAGACAACGTAGAAAAAAAGACCCAGAATGAGCAAGTAAAGGAAAAAAGGCTGAGAAAGAATGAAAAGGGATTAAGAGAAATGCAAGACAATATGAAACGTAATAATATCCATATAATAGGGATACCAGAAGAAGAAGAAGAAGAGCAAGTGATAGAAAATCTATTTGAAAAAGTAACGATGGAAAACTTCCCCAAGTTAATGAGAGAAAAAGTCACACAAATACAGGAAACACAGAGAGTCCCAATCAAGAGGAACCCAAAGAGGCCCTCATCAAGACACATCATCATTAAAATGGCAAAATTCCAAGACAAAGATAGAATCTTAAAGGCAGCAAGGGAGAAGAAGGAAGTAACATACAAGGGAGCCCCAATAAGGTTAGCTTCTGACTTCTCAATGGAAACACTCCAAGCCAGAAGAGAATGGCAAAAAATATTCCAAGTAATGAGAACCAGAGGCCTGCAACCTAGGCTGCTTTACCCAGCAAGGCTCTCAATCAAGATAGAAGGCCAAATAAGGAGCTTCCAAGACAAAAGAAGTCTAAAAGAATATGCATCCACCAATCCAGCGCTGCAAGAGATGCTAAAAGGACTGCTCTAAGGAAAGGAAGGGGAAAAAAAAAGTGAGAGGCAAAGAGAAACATAGGTACAAAAATGACAATGAATAAGTACCTATCTATAATAACCTTAAATGTAAATGGATTAAATGCTCCAATCAAAAGACACAGACTAGCTGAATGGATAAGAAAGCATGACCCACACATATGCTGCCTACAAGAGACCCACCTGAGGACAAAAGACATACACAGACTGAAAGTAAAGGGCTGGAAACAAATTTTCCAAGCAAATGGACAGGGAAAAAAAGCCGGGGTAGCAATACTCATATCAGACAAAATAGACTTCAAAAAAAGAGCTATAAAGAGAGACCCAGAAGGTCACTTCATACTACTCAAGGGAAGACTCCAACAAGAAGACATAAACATAGTAAATATATACGCACCCAACATAGGAGCACCCAAATACATAAAGAAAATCTTAGAAGACTTCAAGAAAGACATTGTTAGCAACACAATTATAGTAGAGGATTTTCACACTCCACTCTCAAAAATGGACAGATCATCCAAACAAAATATCAACAAAGATATTGTGGCATTGAACAATGCCCTGGATGAAATGGACTTAACTGATATATATAGAACTCTGCATCCAAAAGAAGCTAAATACACATTCTATTCAAATGTACATGGGACATTTTCAAAATAGACCAAATGATAGGACACAAAACAAGCCTCAACAAATTCAAGAAAATTGAAATCATACCAAGCATTTTCTCTGACCACAAGGGTCTGAAATTAGAAACCAACCCCAAGGAAAAAAACCCAACACACTCAAAACCATGGAGACTGAATAGCATGCTATTAAACAATGAATGGGTCAAGAATGAAATCAAGGAAGAAATCATAAAGTTTCTGGAAACAAATGAAAATGAACTTACGACAACACAAAATGTATGGGACACAACAAAGGCAGCCCTGAGATGAAAGTTCCCAGCAATAAAGGCCTACCTTAAAAAGATAGAAACATTTCAAACAAACAACCTAACCCTACACCTACAAGAACTCGAGGAACAACAAAAGAGACAGCCCAGAGTTATAGAAGGAAGGAAATAACCAAGATCAGAGCAGAATTAAATGACATAGAGAATAAAAGCACAATTCTAAGGATCAATGAATCCAGGAGCTGGTTTTTTGAAAAGATAAACAAAATTGACAAGCCTTTAAGCAGGCTCATCAAGAAAAAAAGAGAGAGGACCCAAATAAACACAATCAGAAATGAAAGAGGAGAGATTACAACTGACACCATGGAAATACAAAGGATTGTAAGAAATTACTATGAGGATCTATATGCCAAGAAATTTGAAAACCTA
>PVKM010030233.1:0-17396 GCA_004027735.1 Carollia perspicillata
AGTTCTCTGTGACAAGAAAACTATTGCAACTGAATGGTGATAGATGGTAACTAGACTTACTAGTTACCACTAGTTACTAGACTTACTTCACAACATGTACCAACATGGAATCATGTTGTACACCTGAAACGTCATACGTCAATTATATCTCAATGAAAAATTAAACCATAAAAAAGATTATCTTTCTTTTTCTTCTTTACATTTCCGTTAGAACATTATCTTCATTTTTTTTCAAAATTAGGTGTGTATAAATAGTATATATTATCTGTGAATTGCATTTCATTACAGGGAAGAGGGTATTGAGAGATACTTGTTATAAAAGGGAGGTGGGGTCTTCTGAGGCTGGCAACCCACTGATGGGAACCCACTGATGAGCACCTGCCCTGTTTTTAGTTGGCAACATTGGCCCTGACAGGACAGAAATGGAAGGTAGCAGCCCTTGAACCTGAGAAGCTTCCGCTCTAGGAGGGGAGATTAGACAAAGATGCATATTGCTGTCTTCCTGAGTCTCAGTTTCCTCACCCGTGCAATGGGCTTAAATCATCAGTCACCTCCACCAGGGTTGGACAGGCTCAAATGGCGGGGTAGGAGGAGTGGCAGGGAGAGGGAGGGGCTCTGTGAACAGCCTTGAACCCGAGGGAAGTGAGCCCCAGGTGTGCCCTGCTGACAGCTCTGCCCTCTGCTGTCCCTCTCTGTCCTTCAGAGAGAGCCCAGCCCTGGCCCTCCTGATTCCCTCCCAGAGCTTCAGCCTCCTTGTGATCTCACTCTCTCTATGTCCTTCCCATGCCGCAAAAACAAACAAACAACAACAACAACAAAAACCCACCCATCTGAACCGTGCTCCAAATTAGCGCTGCTTCTGGGGAGAGCAAGCATGGACTGGGTGCTGAGTACGTGGACGACATGCTGGGCACCGGGTACTGTTCATGCACTGGGTCTTTTATATCGCTCTGAGAGTAGGTGACAATGACCCCATGAACAGATGAGAAACTGGGGCTCAGAGAGGGAGAGTGATTTGCTCCAGGTCACAGACAATAAGAGCCCAAGACGGAAGAGGAACTCAAGCTTTTGGCTCCCACTACACCAGGCTTCCTTCGCTGGCAAACAGGAACCAACTTCCAGTGACCTTGGGAGGAATCCCCAAGTCCCAGGTTGAAAGTCCCCACGTCAGAGACCTGGCTGGGGCCACGCTGCCCCACTGGCTGCAAGACCTGGATCTAGAAGAGCGCTCCTTCCTCCGCTCCTCACGTGTCGCTTCACTCGTTCCGTGAATATTTACTGTTCCAGGAGCTGGGACACACGGAGAACAGACAAAACGCCTGCCCTCCTGAAGCTTTGAAACAAGCCGTGAGGAAACGGGTCAGTTCACAGCATGATGTGTAGACGGCGTTGGGTGCTGTGGAAACAATAGGGCAGAGCAGGATCTTCAGCCGGTTTTCGAGTGTGCGTCGCTGACCGTTTAGTCGGGGGCGCCAGCCTCTCTCCCCTGAGATTGTCCAATAAAAACAGGAAACAGCCAACACAATAGCCGTCCGATGTGAATGAATCAAAGTTATACCTATTTTTTTTTGTCAGATCGGCAAAAGATATCTTTCTTGGTGTGCCACAGAATTTTAGTAATTAGTTTGTGTGCCATGAAATGAAAAAGGTTGGAAATCGCTGGAGTAGAGGACGGCTGGGCTGGAGAGGGAGGCTGCCATTCTCACTGTGTTGTTGGGAAGGCCTCACTGAGAAAGGACACACGGAGAACAGAACAGGAGGAACTGGGGGAGGAGCCACCTGGCTATCAAGGTGAAGAGGGGTAGGGACAGATGCAAGAGCCATTGCAAAGGCCCTGAGGTGGGAGGCGAATGTCAAGGAAGCCCATGGGGCTCCTTGATGAGTGACGGGAGGGGGAACGAGGTGGGGTGGGGTATTCAGTAGAGCCTTGTGCTGATTGGAAGGACCGGCTTTTACTCTAAGTGTGATGAAGGCATTAAAACAACATGAGCTGAGGTGTTGTTGCTGTTTTTTTAAAGATTTATTTATTCTTAGAGCAAAGAGAAGGGAGGGAAAGAGAGAGTGAAAGAAACATCAGTGTGAGAGAGAAACATTGATCAGTTGTCTCTCACACACACCTCAAACCTGGGACCAAACCAGCAACCCAGGCATGTGCCCTGAGCGGGAATCGAACCAGCAACCTTTTGCTTTCCATGACATCCATCCAACTGAGTCACACTGGTGAGGGCCTGACTTGGGTTTTAAGAGGATCACTCTGGCCTTGGCCAGTGTGGCTCAGTGGACTGAGCCTGTGAACTGAAAGGTCACCTGTTCCAGTCAGGGCACATGCCCAGGTTGAGGGCCAGGTCCCCAACTGGGGGTGTGCGAAAGGAAAAGCAACCAATTGATTCTCTCACATCGATGTTTCTCTCCCATCAATGTTTCTCTCTCTCTCTTTCTCCCTCCCTTCCCCTCTCTAAAAATAAATTTTAAAAAATTTTCTTAAAGGGATCACTCTGGCTGCTGGGATGAAAAGAGACTGTAGAAGGCAAATACAATAGCTGGGGGCCAGTGAGAAAGAGGATAATGGTGGGACGTGACAGAAAAAGGAATAAAAAATGGCCTTGGATTTTCCGTTCAAGAACTGGAAGTTGCCATTTTCTGTGGGAGCAGCAGTTCCATTAAGAATTCAGCTTTGGCCCTGGCCTGGTAGCTTGGTAGGATCAATGGGCTGATGGGTTCGGGCATAAGTGGAATCAGCCAATGAGTGCATATGTGGGTGGAGCAACAAATCGATGTTTCTCTCTCTCTCTCTCTGAAACCAGTGAGAGGAAAAGGAAAAAAAGGCGGGGGAGCACTCTTAGAATGGGAGAAAATTTTGCAGATCACGTATATGATAAAGGACACATATCTAGCATATATAAAGACCTCTCAGAACTCAACAATTTTTTCAAATAATACAGTTAAAAATGGGCAGAGGACTGATTTGAATGAACCTTTTCCCAAAGATACAGATGGGCCAAAAAACACATGAAAAGATATTCAACATCATCAGCCCCCCAAGAAATCAAAATCAAAATCACAAGGAGATACAACTGCATACCCACTACAATGGCTATAATCAAAATGACAGATAATTACTTGTGTTGGTGAGGACGTACAGAAATCATAACCCTCACACACTGCTTTGTGTGAGAATGTAAAATGGTTCAGCTGCCTTGGAAAAAAGTCCCAAATGGTTAAACATAAGGTTACCTTATGACTAGCAGTTCTACTCCTAGGTACAAATCCAAGAGAAATGAAAACACATACCCACACAAAAACGTATACATGGATGACACCAAGAGGGAGCCCCAGTGTAAGCTCTGGACTCTGGGTGATTATGAGGTGTCAATGAAAGTGCATCAGCTGCAACAAGTGGGCCACTCTGGTAGGGTTTCGTGGACAATGGGGGAGACTATGCAATATGTGGGAGCAGAAGCTATAAGGGAAATCTCTGTACCTTCCTCTCAGTTTTGCTGTGAATCTAAAACTGCTCTAAAAAGAGTTTAAAGAAACTTGTACATGAATATTCATAACAGCATTCATAATAGTAGAAGAGTGGAAACATCCCATATGTCCATTAACTAATGAATGGATAAATAAAATGTGCTATATTCATGTATCCAGGGAATAGCATTTGGTGATAGAGAAAAAATAGTCCTGGCTGGTGTGACTCAGTGGATTGAGCACTGGTCTGTGAACCACAGGGTTACCAGTTCGATTCCCACTCAGGGCACATGCCTGAGTTGTGGGCCAGGTCCCCAGGGGGCCGTGGGAGAGGCAACCACACAGTGATGTTTCTTTCCCTCTCTCCCTCCCTTCCCCTCTCTCTAAAAATAAATAAATAAAATCTTAAAGAAAAAAGAAAACAATAATACATGCTACAATACAGCATGAACCTTGAAAACATGCTGAATAAAAAAAAAAACACACAAATCACAAAGACCATATAGTATATGATTCCATTTATATGACATGTCCAGAATAGGCTAATCTATATAGAAACAGAAAATAGTTTAGTGGTTGCCTAGGACTGTGAGCTGCAGGGATTAGGGGAAAATAGGGAGTGACTGCCTGCTAAAAGGTACAGGGTTTCCTTAGGGGCTAATGGAAACGTTCTGAAATTCATTACGGTACTGGTTGAATAACTCTGTGAGCGTACAAATCAATATTGAGTTCTATGCTTTATATGGGTGAAGTGAGAGATTGCTCCTGTGTCAAAAAATCAGTGCCTAGTGTGATTCCAGGTTCTTGTTTGGCATCCCGAAGCTGAGGAGGGGCCAATGTAGGCACCAAGACTCTCCCCAGAACTCTTTCTCCCTTCCCACTACCTAAATCATAGAAGGTGTGAATGGAAGAGCCTGACTCCTATTTCACTCCCATTTTACAGAATAGAAAACTGAGGTCCAGATAAGGAAAGTGATTTACCTCTATGTCACTAAGACTCAACTATCATAGAGATGAAGTTCCCTTTTAAAATCAATCAAAGTCAGAATGAATATGGGAAATTTGTACAGGGTAAAAGACTCATATATAACATTTGAAAGCCAGTTGGACTCTTTAGGGTGGACCCCAGCCACCATTGTTTCCCTCCATTCACCAGGACAATTAAAGTTTGGTTTTGGTGAAAATGAGATACTCTACTGAGCATACCTCTTCTCTTTCAGTATACCCCATCTCTCTCCCTCTCTCTGTCTCTCCCCCCCTGCTGTCCCCCGCTTTTTCCTCTATCCTCTTCCTACATCCCCAAGTCACCCTCACCCCCATCATAATGATGTTCAGATCCTGTGACTGGGCAAACACGGGACCAATTAGCTTTGGGAATAGAAGTGCCTAGAGAAGGGTGATTCACAGTACATGGATTTGCTAATTGCTCTTCCTAGCACAGACAGAAGGAAGGAGGAGGAAAAGAGATCTAAGTTTCCCTCCTTAGAGGACCTGATTCAATCGTGTGGACCGGGCACAGCACCAGGCTACCCTCACAAGGCCCTGCCCCTGTGTAGTTCCAGCCCCAGCTAGTCTCCCTGGGAAAATCCCTTCTGCTTTCTGGACCCCAGGTTTCCCATCTATAAAGTGTAAAGAGTGAACAAAATGATTGTCAAAAGACCTCCCAACTTGAGCCTTCAGGGTTCTAGGAATGTGTGGCTTAGCACCTTCTCTGCTGCCCTGTCTAGAAACAAGCATGAGGAGATAGGGCAGAAGTGGATCCAGCAGACTCAATAGAAATGTCACCTCATCAGGGAGGCCTTCCATGATTACATCATCTAATGATGTGATTGATGTCTCCAATTCTCTTTCTCGCTCAGCATATCTCTCTCTTTCATACGCACATACACACATGGTTGCTCCCTCTCCCATTATCCTGTTTTATTTTCTTCTTAGCACTGTCTGAAACCTCTTATATACTTGTTTACTTGACTGTTGTCTTTCTACACTACAACGTTAGTTCTAAAAGTCAGGAATCTTGCCTCTCATAGCTCTGGGCCTAGTCCAGCACCTGGTATACAGTAAGTGCTTAGAATATATGTGTTGTCTAATGTTTGAATGAATAAATGAATGAATGAATGGATCTGTGGGTGGTACCAGAGCTGCGTCAAGCATGGCTGTGATCTGTACCAACTCTTCCATGAGGAGCAGCTGAGAAATAGGACTCTGGAGTCTGGAGACCTGGATTTGAGTCCCACACTGACAATTAGTGGTTGTATCGCCTTAGGCATTTCACTTGACCTCTCTAAGCCTTGATTTCTTCATCTGTAAATTGAGGATAATGATCCCACATTGCAAGATGTATTTTTAGGAATTAGAGGTGATGTATATAAAGTGATCTGGTCATAGCAGGTATCTAGTAAATGTTAGTTTCCTTTCTCTTCCTTCCTCTGAGGCATAGAGGTCAAGGGTTTGGAGATTCTGGACTCAGCCAAAAGAGGTTGCTTATCTATTGCTCATCTTTCAGGAGAAGGTAAAACAAAATTGCAAGCAACTTAGCTGAGGACAGTGCAAGGGACTTGGCCAAAGTCATACAACCAGGCAGTGAGGTAAGCAGCAGGTCCCCTCTCTGGGGGACAGAGGAAGCCCCTGATCCCAAACAAGATGGAGAAAGGGGACAGGGCAGGTTCTTGCTTGTGTTGGGCCTCCAGAAAGAAGAAGTGGCTGCTCTAGGCTGCGAGTCATCTCCAGGGTTCTAGTCCTATGTTTGTCAGAGGCAAGCTGGCGACTTTGGAATATAGTGTACTATTTCCCGTCTTGATTTCTCTTTCTGTACATTGGGCATATTACTCCTTGCCCAGCCTGCCTTACAGAATGAGAGTGTTAGGAGAATGATATTTAATTTGATATATTGTTAGAAGCATGACATTTCACTTAAGAGAAAATATTGTAGTGATGAATCACATAGACTCAATTTCTAAAATCTTGCCACAAGAACATATATTAAAATTCAGGGAAAAAAAGATGAAAAGTAATAATTAACTGTATCCCTCTGGGCTCTGTAGAGTGGAAAACAAAAACTTGTAAACATTTCAACAGAACATATGAAAATCTTTGGCCATCTACAAATAACTCAAATTCAAAAAAATTACTGAGCACCTTCTTTGGGATGGATGAAGAAACTCACTCAGAGGGGTTTAGTGACTTGCCTAAGGGCACACAGGACCGGAGAAGGCTGAGAAAAGGCTGGCAGGAAAGATTTCTGCCAGCCACCCAGGAAGCCCTTGACAGGGCTGCAGAAGGGCTCCAGACGCTGGGTCAGGAAGACCCAGTCCCCAGTTCCAGTTTCCCTCTATCCTCCAGTCCAATAAAAGCCCTGGGTCTGGGCAAGTTTAGTGGAATGAGCATGCGCCCATAGATTCTATGGTCCAGGGTCAGCACTGGGGACGACCTTTAGGGAGTCACGCGTGTTCCCTATCTGAGCAGGTTCCCCCTCCTCTGAACATGAACCTTAAGGCTGGCCGGCCTGTGGTTGCAAAGGACCAATCAAGAGAGTGCGTTAAAAAGTCTCTACCTCGGTACACTCTTGAGTTGTTACCTTTCTTCACCTCTGGAAGATTGCAGGAAAGCAGGAGCGCTGTGTGGAGTTGAACAAGTGGCACAATCTCTCTGGGCTTCTGAGAACAGTGGATGACTAGGACCAGGCCAGGTGTTTCTAGATTCCTTCCAGCACCAAAAACAAGCAAACAAAATAAACCCTGAAATTTCTTAGTGGTTCAGCTCCACTGCAAACTCCACTGGTCACCTCCCTCCCGTCTGCCTTGAGAGAGCGCAATCCCTTTAAGTCCGGGGCCTGCTTGGCAGCGGCCAATCACCGGGAACAGAAGTTCTTTAAGGACCAAACAGGGAATTTAGTGGAGAAGCGGGGCGGGGCAGGGGCGTGCCTCTCAGCCAATCAAAATTTCCCTGGCTCTGCTGGCCAATGGCAGGGTTGTCGAGAGGCGGGGCAGCTTCAGCTGTCTGACAGTTGCGGGTACCAATGGACTTGCCGCCCGCGGCCTATAAAAGTCCGCTGGGCCTGAAGCGACAAGCTTTAGGGTCGGTAGGACATCGCCTTCGTAGGTGTGCCCTAGGATTGCCTCCCGGTCGCTGCCGTCCGGTCCCTGCAGCCGCGCCCCCCGCCTCAGCTCCGGCCCAGTCGCTCTCCCTGCCCTCCTCCCCTTAGCCACCCGCGGTTTTTGCTGTCGGGGCCCCGGGACAGGGTTAATGATGCCGTCGGAGAGCGGAGCTGAGAGCCGGGACCCGGCGGCTGCTCAGGTTGGGACGACTGCGGCCTCGGCAGTGGCCATGGCCTCCCAGACAGGCTGCTGCCCCGACCCGGAAGCCTCTTCGGCTTCCCTCGGACGGCACCTGAGTGGGCTGGGCTGGCCACAGGTGAAGCGGCTGGACGCGCTGCTGAGCGAGCCGATTCCCATTCACGGGCGCGGCAACTTCCCTACGCTGAGCGTGCAGCCGGGGCAAATCGTGCAGGTGAGAGGGCGCTGGGTGAGGGGTCTGGTGTCTCTATCCTGAGGCTCTTGTGGCTGGAAGGACTCCGGAGTCTGTTCAATTCGCTGGGCAGCTATGGAAAATCAGAGTCAGAGAGCGACAGAGACTGAAACAAAATGGCACGGCACTGATGGTAGACTATATCCCCTTCCCTCTGCACCTCGTAATACCTCCCCTCTTGGCTTTCCCTTCCCCCGCCCCTGGGGAGCCCTGATTCCCCTCGAAGTTCACCCAGGCTCTGGCTTGGAGGGGAGCAGAATGAGGAGAAACTTGGCAGCTGGGAAAGAACAGTCCCGCCTGCAAGGACAAAAGATGCCAGGCAGCTCTGGGTGGGTAGGTGTGCCTTCTTGGGTCCAACATAGTTCTTTTCATTTCCAAATCACCACTCCTGGACCTCACTGCCACACTTTCCCTCGCTCAAGGTTCTGGGGGCAGACTCTGTCCTGTGCTCCCATAGCCCTTGAATCAAGAGCCCCCCAGCTACGTGGAAGGGCCAAGAAATCCTGACAAAGACTCCCTCTTAGCTGGGGTTGTGGCCAGAGGAGATTAAGAACACCAGGCCAGACCCGATGCCCGAATGCTGGAAGGCAACCTCAGGTGTCCAGTTTAGGTGTTTCTTCTCCTCCCCAAATTGGAAATGAAGGTCAGACCAGGTCCCAAGCCCCATTTGTGCCCTGAGGAGCAGAAGAGAATTCTGGCAACTCCCCTCCTCTTCCCCAGACCCCCTCTTCCCTTTACCTGACCTTCAGCAACCCTAAAATTGCTCTTTCATCTGTATGGCCCAGGCACTGTCATGCTCTGACATACTAGAATATGGTAATTGTTGTGCCCATTTTATAGCTGGGGAAGCTAAGGCCCCAAAAGGGGAAGTGAGCTGCCTGAGACTACCTACAGAAGTGAAAATCAAATGCAGAGAATCTTGGGTCTTCCGGAAGCTGCTTCCACCCCTTCCCCAGCTCCCAATACTCAACTTCTAAGTCTTATGAGATGTCTTCTGATAGGAAGAAACCAGAAATCAGCCACAATTCCTGCACTTTCCTACCAGAGGTGGACTTTCTTTCCCCGGCAGTAGCCAACAAGCTAGGTGAAGCCTTAGCTTCCACAGAGAGGGAGGGGTGCTCATTGGGGGACTTACCTTGCCCTCCCTCCCAAGGAATGGGAGGGGGTGGGGGCAGATTCTCCAGGGCTGACTCACCTGCAGCCCAGTGGCACCTCACAGAGGCATTCCTCCGCTGCCCGCTGTCACGGAGTCATTAGGAAACCATTTGAGGCTTTTCTCCCCAACACAGTCAGGTCAACCTTGGGCACCAACTGCTATACCTCCAGGACTGTTGTCCCAGGGGTCGGGGAGGGAGTGGAGGAGTCCAGTGTGGCAGCTCCCCTCTGCAAGGACAAGGGGTGCCCTGGAGGAGAAGTACCTGCCCTTGTCAATATGGTCCAAACTGCCTTTACTAGTGCGACTCTGTGCCAAGCCCTCTTCATAGATATGACTAGTACCCAGACTTTCTGCTTTCCAGGTCCTCCCAGCCAGGTGGGGGAGACTGCAGGTCAACAGGAGCTGCCTTTACAATTCGATAATACTACAGTGTCCTCCTAGACAAAGACCAGAGACATCATAGAACAGGGAGCTGCCTGCTGTGGTGGGGAGGGGCAGCAGAGACTTCAGAGCTGGACTGGGAGGTTTGGGACCTGTTCTGTTGTCTGTTCCCTTGGCTGGGCCCAGTGTCCCCATCTGTTCAATGGGGATGGGTTGGACTGCTCTCTAACACCCTTTCTGGTTCCAGAATCCAAAGGGAACATGTGTCTTTACCTGGCCTGTGCACTTGCATCCACAAGGGAGAAAGTCCATCTCCTGGCAGGAATCTGCAGCTGGCAGCAATCTGCTGCTGGCAGCTTCACAAGCTGCTGGGAAATTCATGGTGCGGGTGCTGGGGGTATGTGGTGTAGGCGCTGGTTGTTAACTTTGGGCTTCTCACCAGTGCTGAGTTGCCCCACAATTCAAGAATTGGAATCTTTCTCCCTCTTTTCCCCACAAGGGTTTCACCCACAGCAGAAATTTAAGCATCCAGAGATGCTCTTCTTGCTTATACCTGGACTGGGGGGACCTACTCTTTTGTAGGAAGCCCCCTGCAGTCTGGGAGGCCTGGTTATAATTAAGCTCAGCCATATACTGGCTATGTGACCTTGGATAAGTCCTTTGCCCAAGATCACAATCTTATCTCTCTAGCTGCAGCCAGAGGTGTTGCATTCGGTGGGTTTGAAGTTTTATTAGCCTGCTGTCTGGTGACACCTACCGTCTCCCTGCAGGTCTCAGCAGTGGCCTGGGAGCAGAGTGGTTCCAGGGAAGGCCCTTGCACAGGAGAGAGGAGGGTGCAACCACTGCCCTCTCCATGGCTGGCAAGTCTGATTCAGGAGGCTCCAAGCTGCCCTGCAGTCTTTGGGTGTGGCAGTATCTGGGGACTGTCTGCCAAGCTGGCTGTAGTCACATCTGGGAAAGAGACAACAGCCTCTGTCTGGCTGACATAGCTGGCCCCATGGCCTGACGCAGGTGATTTAACAAGGGTACTGCTACCTACTCGCCAGGCCAGATGCCATGCCCTGGGGACAGGATGTCATCAGCCTGGGAGCAGGAGCTGGCACTGAGTAAGGCTTAGCTCTAATGATACTTGAGGAGGGGGCTGGTCTGCTCTGCAGGGCTGACCAGGTCTTTGAAACAATGTCTTTGGCCCATCTCTCCTTGGTCTACATGGACATACATGCCCAGGTATGTGTTAGAAGTCCCACAGGCTGGACTGCATCAACTGGCCCCTTACCTCCAGCCTCCCCTGTCTGTCTAGCCAAGTCATTCTCCCAACACTCACCTTCCTGCTCCCCACCTTGTGGTCCCCTTGCCCTTGCAAGATTCTGATGGCCAGTCATTCACCCCCCAAGAGCCATAACAATACCTTCCCGAAAGTCAAGATCCTCCTCCCGGAAGCCTTTCTGGAGGGACCCGCCCGCCTCAGATTGCCCCACCGAGGCTTGCCTTCTCAGCACTTAGGTGCATTCTTTGCAGTCATTCCCTGGGAGGTGAGGAGGGCATCCCCTCCACAGGCGCGCTGACTTGGCAGCACAGGTTGCAGAATCACTCAGGGAAGGAATGCTGCCTGGTCACTTTCAGGACAGTGTGTGAAGCACTCGGAGTTGCTGAGAAACTGTTCAGCCCAGCTCTCCTCTTCTATCCACCTGGCCCTAGGCCTGGGAAGACGTCCCCGGCTAGAGGAGCGGGTTCAAGAAGACCCGTAGGTTTACCAGTCATATGCTCCTGTGGCAGCAGGTGGGATCTGTTACATCTCTTCCCACTTGGTGTGGGAAGTTTCCTGAGATCTTGACCCATCCCCTCTCCCAAGAGTGGAAATGGTCTGGGTTTTAACTCCAGCCCTACCATTTCCGAATAGCTCCTTGGAGCCTTAGATAGTTCACCACTGTATACCTCAGTTTCCTCATCTGTAAAATGAGTATAATATTTGCCTCATTGTGTCCTTATAAAGATGAATGAGTATCTCACAGTCAAAAGAACATACGTGCCTGCACTTGAGAATCCAACTGACCTGAGTTCTGCTCTCAGTTGGTCACTGTCTCAGTGTGGATGTGTGTAACCTCTCTGTGCCTCAGATCCCCCATCTATAAATTGGGATTATAGTACTCAAACATAGGGTAATAGTGATAATACATAGGAATAATAGTACCTGCCTTACAGGGTTATTGTGAGAATTAGGTGAATTTATATCTTAACGTATAAAGTCCTTAGAACAGTACTTGGCCTTTAGTAGATTCTATGCTTGTGTGTGTTACCATTATCGCTGTGCTTTCTGAGGCTTTCCTCCAATAGGCCACTCCCTAGCTTAGGAAATCAATGCTTAGAGAGTTAAAAGTCTTTCCAAAAGCACGACAGCTGGTAAGTGGTCAACAGTGGTTGACGTTATTGTCGCTATTAGACTCAACGCCCATAGTGGGCCTCGGGGATCCTGACACCTCTCCTTCCTGCTGTCCCCTCCTCAGGTTGTCCGCAGCAGCCTGGAGGCACAGGGGCTGCGCGTGCACAGTGTGCGGCTGCACGGCTCAGCGGCCAGCCACGTGCTGCACCCCGAGAATGGCCTGGGCTATAAGGATCTGGACCTAGTATTCCGTGTGGACCTGCGCAGCGAGGCCTCCTTCCAGCTAACCAAGGAGGTAGTGCTGGCCTGCCTGCTGGACTTCCTGCCCGCTGGTGTGAGCCGGGCCAAGATCACACCACTGACACTCAAGGAGGCATATGTGCAGAAGCTGGTGAAGGTGTGCACAGACACGGACCGCTGGAGCCTCATCTCACTGTCCAACAAGAGTGGCAAGAACGTGGAGCTCAAATTCGTGGACTCAGTCAGGCGCCAGTTCGAGTTCAGTGTAGACTCCTTCCAGATCATCCTGGACTCCCTGCTGCTCTTCGGCCAGTGCTCATCCACGCCCATGTCTGAGGCCTTCCATCCATCTGTGACAGGTGAGAGCCTCTATGGGGACTTCAACGAAGCCCTGGAGCACCTGCGGCACAGAGTCATTGCCACTCGCAACCCTGAAGAGATCCGAGGTGGTGGCCTCCTCAAGTACTGCCACCTCCTGGTGCGTGGCTTCCGGCCACGGCCCAGCACCGATGTGCGTGCCCTGCAACGCTACATGTGCTCCCGCTTCTTCATCGACTTCCCGGACCTGGTGGAGCAGCAGCGCACGCTGGAGCGCTACCTGGAGGCCCACTTCAGCGGGGCTGACTCAGCCCGCCGCTATGCCTGCCTGGTGACGCTGCACCAGGTGGTCAATGAAAGCACCGTGTGCCTCATGAACCATGAGCGCCGCCAGACACTAGACCTCATCGCCACCATGGCACTCCAGGCTCTGGCTGAGCAGGGCCCGGCTGCCGCCGCCGCTCTGGCCTGGCGCCCTCCAGGCCCCAATGGAGTTGTACCTCCCACTGTCAACTACTATGTGACCCCAGTGCAGCCTCTGCTGGCCCGGGCCCACTCCTGCTACCCCACCTGGCTGCCTTGTAACTGACTCAGATCCTGGTCAGGAGTGACTGGGCCTCCCCAGATGGAGTGGGGCCTCCAGGAGTGTGTGGAGGGCATGACCAGAGACAGGCAGCCTATGCCAGGTGGCCCAGCACTGCTGCAGGGTTGGGCCTTCGACTGAACAGACCAGACTCCCTGAGTGAGGCCCCTGTGGGCATAAGGCCAAGCCGGGGTTGTTGGCGGACGGACCCTTTGCCTATTGCAGCACACTTTTAGACCAGCATGACTGTGGGGTGCAGGAGCTTTTCGTCTTGGGGGTTAATTGCCCTTAGGAGACAAAGCAGGTGTGGGGTAGTAGCCTCAGTGTTCATCATCTTGAGTTGATTTCTGTGGCCTAGAAAGGGTCTTTTTGGCTAGGGCCAGCCTGCAGTGAGCCAGCAGCCTCTGAGGGCCTGCAGCCCACACAATGACTAAAATATGGTACATTATAGGAACTAGTCACTTTGGGTCAGGCTGGGCCTGGTGGTCCAACCTGGCTAATCAATGGAGGGAGGGAAAGTGAGGCATGAGGTGGACACCTAGAGAGGGTTATGTCTGGCCCAGTCCCCTGACACCCCTAACCTCAACTGTCCAGGAATGTGGTGAGTAGGCCCCAAGCGGCCTGGGCTCCTTCCCCCATGTCATGAGGAACCCTCCTGCCTGGGAGCTTGTTCTTAGGGGGGAGGGGCCCAAAGTGGCCCCACTCAAGTGTTTCCACCCCACTGGCCTGGTTACAGGGTCCTCACTTAGGGGAGGAGAGCCACACTCCACCTCCTCTTACTATTTTGCACTCTTAACACCTGCCAATAAAAATTGTCTACACTGAGCCTAGTGCCATGTTTTCTCCCGGGAGAAGGATCTTTCATGATGTGGGGGCTGTGGCCACCTCCCCCAGCCTGAGTCTGGCTTATGTTGTGGGAGGGGACAATGTAGGGTTGGGGTCTGAGTCCTAGGCTGTGGCTGGAGAAATGCCCCTTCCCCTCAGCACCAACCCCAGCTTGACAGCTGTGCTGGAGCTCATGTCTACATACATGACTTTCACCTGCACATTGCCTCAGCAATTCTCATGTTCAAGAGTAAATATTTCAGCCCTGACCAGTGTGGCTCATTTGGTTGGGCATTGTCCTGCAGAGTGAGAGATCATCTGATTCCTGGTCAGGGCACAGGGCTGTGGGTTCGGTTCCCAGTTGGGGCATGTGTGAGAGGCAACCTATCAATGGTTCTCTCTTTCTCCCTCGCTTCCCCTCTCTCTAAAAAAAAAAAAGTAAATATTTCAGTGTTTCCAACCTAGAGTCCTAGTGACCCTGGACCTGGCCTCACACTGGCCGCTTGACTCCATCTCTGCCCATCCTACCCATCCCTTTCCAGGAAGCAGGTGGAGAACAAGTGGGGTGAATCCAGACTGGAGACTCCTCCAGTAGTGGCAGCTAAGACAGAGATTTCTAGGGGCCCCAGGGCCACAGCCCAAGCCCAGGTTTGGCCTCCCTATCTGGGAGAGGTTCCCTCAATTCTCTGACTCTCCCCATCACCTCTAAGTGCCAGTGGGCGCATTCCAACTTGTTCTCAGCAGGTCCCCTAGAAGGCCAGGTCTCTCCTTTCCAGACTCACGTGGGGCCATATCAGGCTGTCATGGGGCCATATCAGGCTGTCGGGACTGAATCCAAGCCCACAGGGAGCTGTTCCCTCAGGGCATCATCCAGTCATGGTCCTGGTCGCTTCCCTTCCTGCTGTTTACCAGGTTGCTTTGATCCAGGGATTGCAAAGCTCTTGACATATTCAGCCTCATTAGTGTCTTCTGAAGTGGTAGCTTTGATGGTTTCAGCCAGGGTGAGAAAAACAAGGCCACAGAGGAGGCCCCAGGTTACCCGAATGAGTTCAGCCACCTCACCTGCTCAATGGGTCTCTGCTGGGTTCAAATGGGTTCAAAATGGCTAGAAGGGTGAGTGGAAAGGCTTTCTTTGCTTAGTGACTGAAAATAGTCCCCACCTTCACTCTGAGTATGCCCACTCACCTGGGGTCCTGGGAGGGACTAAGTTTGTCCCAGCTCCTGGTTTGGGACAAACCAGGACACATAGGGGATGCTCACAGTGCAAGCATACAGGTTTAACTTGTTAGGGTAGGCAGAGGGCTTCACCTGGACATGCTTGCTTCAGAAGGTGAGAAAGCCAGGAACCCATGGTGCACCTGTGTGTGCACCTACGTTCAGCCCACGGGGAGCCAGCTACCCCTCGAGTGGTCAGGAATATGTCAGCAAGACCAAGACCCCTACCCTCTGAAAGGTGATGTTCTAATGGGGTAGACAGAAATCAAATTACATAGTCTAAGATCAGCGATGCTCAAAAATGTATTGATACACAGCAGAGTAAGGAATTGGAATAGCTGGAGTTTAAGATTTTTAAAAAGATTTTACTTTTAGAGAGAGGGGAAGGGAAGGAGAAAGAAAGGGAGAGAAACAGCAATGTGTGTTTGCCTCTAGTGCTCCCTGTACTGGGGACCTGGCCTACACCCCAGCGTGTGCCCTGACTGGGAGTCAAACTGGTGACCTTTTGGTTCACAGGTCAGCCCTCAATCCACTGAGCCACACCAGCCAGGACTGGAGTTTACAATTTTTAAAAAGAGTCAGGGTGGACCTCATTGAAAGTGTGACATTTGATTGTACAGATTAAAGGTGGTGGGAAGCAAGCCATGCAGGTGTCTGGGGAAACAGCGTTCCGGCAGAGGGAACTTGTCTGATAAGATACACATGCTCCCAGCAGGCATGTCTGGGGAGGGCGCGTGTACCTGAGTGTGTCTAGCTGGCCTTGTGCAAGGTGCATGTGCTTGCTCCCTGCTGGCTATATGCAGCCTACACGGGTGTGAGAAGCAGGAGAGAGTGAGACAAGAGTTCCCAGTAACACGGCCATTTCTAAAGCATTTTACTCCAGGCCAAAACTACGCTGAGGTCTTCCCCATCATTACCTCTCATTTCATCTTCACAACTCCACGAGAGAAGAGCAAGGGTCATCTCCATGTTACAGACCAAGAACCTAATGCCAGAGAGGCCAGAGAAGTTTGTCTGACTCCAAAGTCATTGCTGTTAAACCCTGCACCTTCCTGCCCCTACACTGACTTCCCACGGATAAGCACGACAGCGTGTCTCCTACACAAGAATGTGACAGATAAGTTTGTATTTCTGTGGCATTTGCCATTTTATATCTGACTATGGCAGAGTGTAGCAGTGTGACAAGATGTGCATTTTCTTGATGTACATGTGACAACAGCCATGACTTGTGAGTACGTCAGAGGCCTGTGGTGGTGACAGGCATGCCTGTGGGTATGTTTGGGGGTGGTGCAGTGGAGTGATAAAAACACTGATTCAGTGACTGTCACTGTTCTCTCATGGACAATTCCTGCAACCGTCTAAGATGCCAGGACAGGCAGGAATCAAGAACTGTGCATCAGGCAGCCAGAGAGGAGAAGGGGGAGGAAGAAAAGGCACCGGCCCCCACCCTCCACCACCAGCCCCACAGTGCTTTTGGAGCAAGTCCACCCACCCCCCGACCACAGCAGGTGGGGGAGCTCCAGAGGAGAGAGAAGCATTGCTGTAAACATTAGGGAACAGGAGATACAGTCCCGCCACCCCACCCCAAGCAGTGTTTGCCCTCTAGTCCCACTATCCACCCTACTCCCTGCTCTGTGCCCTGAGGAGCGTGACCTCTAGGGACTCCACAACAATGACTCCCTTGTTCCCTGCCTTCCTGCTGGGTTTGGCCAATGAGAGGCCCCAGCAGGAACCTGGGGGAAAATGGCCTGTTTATTCCCTTGCTCCATCCCCACCGGGTTGTCATGGCTGGCTACATCTCAATCAAAGGCTGCTGCTCTTGTCAGGGACCCTCTCCACACAGCTGCACACTCAGCCCTTTGCCCTCCCCTCCCCTCCCCTCCCCTCCCCCACCCCCCTTCAGGCCCAGGAGAGGTAAAGGCTTCGCACTCTTGCTTCCCCCTGACAGCTGTACCACAACATGTTAGTTTCTTAAGCCCACATCTTCGGAAACAGTCCCTTTTAAATCTCCTCCCAGCATGAGGGTGCCCTGTCTCCCGCTGGGACCCCGACTGACAAACAGGCCCATACGGTCACCAGCACGGTCCCGCTGCCATGTTACCACAAACATGCACGACCTCCCTCCCGGTCACACGGTCTCACACGTGCATCCCCACCCCCTAACTTCCTCATCACGGCCTCAGTCTGGGAAGACTTCCTGGAGAGGGTCAGCGTTGAGCCAAGTCAAGGGAGAAGTCAGTCTGCAAATCAGTCAACAGTCCCAAGATTGCCAAATGAAACTAAACAGAATATGCTCGAGGAAC
>PVKM010030234.1:0-17357 GCA_004027735.1 Carollia perspicillata
TGAAAACGTACCTACATTTTCTTCTTTGGAATTTAATAAGCTGATATGAATCAGTATCTTAGCATTCTGCCTAGAAGTGGAAAGCAAAATTATCTTCTTGGCCAAAACAGTGACACATAATTACTCATTCTCAAAAGAAATGATTAACACTACAGCATTTTCAAATGCACATTTGCCTAGACATGATCTCTATCTTGAAGAGTATTATTTAATGAAGAATATTCTGTCCTCTTTTGGAATTTAACTGAATATGTGAGTAAACTGAAACCAAGCTCTGAGCGGAAAGAGGGTCAGTACATTTACTTATGACAATGTCATATATAATATGAGTTGTGGAAGGTCACTGAATGAAAAGCTACAATAATCCAGCCCAAATATCCCCCATTTAAAAATATTTATTTAAATGCTAATTGCATGTATTTCACCCATCTCTCCATTGACCTGGTTTATAATTTAGGTAGTGCTTTCTGCAGATAAGAAAGAAAAATCCTCATTGCCTAAGCAGAAAATATTTGAAGATGAAGATATGTGGACGCCTCTCAGGATGGTAATTTGAATTGTATACTAACCAAAGATACGAACTTTTCTATAATTAAAAGAGAGGAAAATTTATCAGTGTATGACTGAGGCATGCACTTTACACATCTGCCTGCTCGTTTAGCCATCTCTGCTTCCTTCCCAGCTGGACTAAGATACTTAAACAAAATGCTTCAAACCACAGACTGTGAATGTAATCTTACTTGCAATGCTGTCTTACTCTTACAACTTATGGTATTGTCAACATTAATATTAATTAAACATAAATTTGCTATGATAAATAAAAAATATTAATTATTCAAGATGCAGTGAATTGCAATAAGCCATCATTATATTATTATTTCTTCTGAAGACTTACATCATATATTTCTGATTGACTCAACTTTAAAACATGTCCCAAATATATTTATTTGTAATTCAACATGAGAAATCTAGTTTTTGCCATTGATTTTATGATCCTCATTAATATACCGCTACATGAAGTATGAATGGAAGCTTATAAAAAGTTTCTAATATGACAGATACGCCGTTAAGAAAATTGGAAGTAAAATGAATACATCATTTAAGAAATGAGGAAGATTAAGATGGCAAACATATTGCTTAGAGCAACTGATCTATACCTGATTTGAGAAGGATTTAATATCTTACTCCAAGTTTCTATGTTATTCATTTGCACTAGGAATTAATATTAAATGTTTTATTGATATCCTGTTTAGTTTGTGTGTGTACTTGTTATTTGTTTTCTTGTTAACCTCTCTGTTATTGCCTCACAGTGATAAGATTATCTGCTTAAATGGGAAAAGCCCAATGCCCACATGTTTTTTTAAGAATCCAGAGATTATTATTGCAATTTATTGGCAGAAATTTGACAAATGCTCATTCCTCCATGATAAGATAACATCTTGGCCTGGGTAATGAATGGGGTGGGAAGGTAGAAATAGAACAGTGGTGAGAAAACTGCAAACCTTTGATATGAGACCATTTACAACAACTTTAGAGCTTATTTTAGAGCAATAATTGAGAATCGACCTTTTACGATGGGTTCAAAATTTAGAGTCAAGTAATTATTATAAGAGAGTTTAAAAGGGAGACTTTAAAAATTCTGATTCTTAGTCCAATTGGGTTGATAACATGATAACAGCATTGACTAACAAAAAATAATTTAAACAAATATCCCATATCTACCTAAAAGTAGTACATGCCCTGGGAGAATTTATTTGGAAATATTTTACCTTCCACTTAATTATTTATTAAGTTTTAATCATTGTTTAAAATGAGCTGACACTATAATAAGCATTCTGAATGTATTGATTAATTTAATGTTTACAACAGCCCTAGTTGGTATAGTTTGTTATTAAACCCATTTCAAGATGGACAAGCAGAATGTGAAAAAGTAACTTTCTAAGGAACCACAGAGAGAAAGTGATGGCACCAGAATATACACCCATTCTGTTCCTCTACAGAATACCCTCCTAACTGACCTGTTAAATTGTAGCCGAACACTCAACAATTGGATTATTTTACTTGAATTTCATTTTCTTTTTTCATTGAATTACAAGCAAC
Source organism: Carollia perspicillata (assembly GCA_004027735.1). NCBI lineage: Eukaryota > Metazoa > Chordata > Mammalia > Chiroptera > Phyllostomidae > Carollia > Carollia perspicillata. The sequence continues at coordinate 2,101 of PVKM010030234.1, forward strand.
TTAAAATATTAAACCAGGTATAAAATGAGCATAATAAAAGAATATTTTATAAAGTAATTTATGTTTGAAGATACTTATGCAATCACGGAAAGGTAAATCCACTTTTTGGAGTATGTGACTATGGACGGGGGGGCACACAATGCAATACAAAGATGATATTTCATGGACATGTACACTTGAAACCTGTATAATCTGATTAACCATTGTCAGCCCAATACATTTAATTTAAACATGTTTAAAGGGGTAGGATTTTAATAGATAGATAGTAACAAAAGTAATACCTCAGAAAAAGCAAAGTCCAGAGTGCAGTCAAGAGTGTACTTTGGGAATGATAAGCTGTCCTGGTTTTCTGGAGAGTAGAGCATGTGGTGAGCAGTGGGCAGAGAGAAAGCTCTTGAAGAAGTTTGAGTCCAAGTCCTGCAGATCTTCAGGGCAAGCTTACGACTTTGATCTTTTGAGAACAGGAGATATTTGTACTTTTAATTATGAGATTGACATAAGCATAGATCAAATGTGTGATTTGTGACTATTACTTGCTAATGTTTTATAGTATGGATTATCATGTAGAAGAGAGATTTAGTGGAGAAAACAGTATAGTTCAAAAACAAATTATTGTGAAATAAAAATATAAAAGTAATAATGTAGTTTAAAAACAAGGAGTATGAGTGTAGACATTTTGTTTTAGAGAAGTTTCCATTTCTAAACATTCAAATTATTTTTTAATATCTTAGAATCTTTTATTAAGGTGTAATACACATTAGAGGATGAATAATACTAATTTGTCAGGAAATGTAGGAATTTTTAAGAATGGCTTGTATTTCTGGAATTTTTTCATACTTCCTGAAAAGTACATTAAGAATGATATCCCTCTACTAGTGTCAGCAATAAAATTTTTTAAAAAGAGTGCTATCCCTCTGAAACTATTCTGTTCTACTCAATAGGAAAGAACTTGTTGGTATAATTAAGATATTACATTCAAATGTATTTTTCCATCTCCATGAGATGCTTTTGTCATTAATAACATCTCATTCACAATTAGTATGTAGATTTCAGTGAAAGCACTCTAGAGCCACTGGTCTGTTATGCTGTATACATTTAATTTTTAAGAATAAAATTCTTTTGAATGCAATTTTTTTGAAACATGTAGAGATCCACAACCTCTTTCAGTTGTTCTAATCCTTGAATCTATTTATTTTCTTGGGAGACAGAGTTCTGTGGGTTTTACAGTTTTCCTCAGTACTTAGAACAGGGCAGTTGATATGGTAATTGCAAACCTTCTGTATACGTTTATTTTCAAATTCCACAAGAGGTCGTTATGAGAGTTCTTGCTATCCCTGCCTTCCAAAATTTGAAGTCCACAAAAATTTGCTTCCCCAAGTACATTATTGAAAGCTCCTTTTAGAATATAAATTAAACAAGGATGTCTTGAAAAGTTTGAATGCAGTTCCAGCATATGAATGTGCACTATTGGATGTAGGATTCATGCCTGCCATTCCATCTGTCCAGGTTGTTTTCCCTCTGCGCCTGCTGCCACTCAACTACTCTATGCTATCCACTTTCACACTTGAACAGGCCTTTCTGTCCACTCATTTCTAAAGCAACTGTGAGCATCTCAAGGGAGTTTCTTTCAATTTCCCTATTCAGAGGCTAAAACTTGTACCTGGAACTCAATAACTGTGTGCTCAATGGTTGGATGAGATGATTGCCTGGTTGAAAAACAAGTACAGAGGAAATAAAACAGGGTCAACACACTAGAAGTAATGTATTTTTCAACACATCTTGGTTTCACCAGATTTCACAGAAAAGCCAGAGACAACTTTATTAGTTAGTGAACAATTTTATTAGTGCAACAGTATTTCCTTTGTCTTATGCCACCGCTTCATTCAATTTTTCTATGAAATCTGTGTTCCAGCTGAACTGCCTCTGGCAAAAACCAGGCAGTAAAGAGAGACCATAAATAGCTCCTCTGCACCACCTTTCAGTTGCTACTCCAGCCCTCACTCACGACTGAGGACCCCACAATTTTCCTGGACCTCCATGCCCTCGAAAGCCTTGGGGTTCCTTCTCCAACACCATTTCCCTTTCCCAAAGCTGTAGTGTATTATAGGTATTAAGACAGTGCTAGGGGGTTATGTAGAATTTGTTAGCATAAGAGTATCTTTCTGGGAAAGTTAAGACACCAACTGAAGTATGTGAGTTAAAAGAAGACATGAAATCACAAAAATCATATTAATAATCCTGGGAGTAAATGAGGCAGAATTAAAATACTATTTGACCTAGGGATACGGAAGTGCTATAATACTACTTTTGACCTTTCCCTTTGCCTCAAAAGGTCCCCAAATCTAAGTATAGAACCTAATAAGGTTTTGGTCTCAAATTCCAGTGCAGAGCCCTATTCAGCTTATATTGATGAAATAGGAGTGTCTTTTGTCTTTGCAATCTGAATATCTTACAATGATAGACACTCTTTCAGAAAAAATTCCCATATGCAATTTCATTTGCATATACAATTAAGAGGTTCATGGACACTGTCAAGACTACAGTCAAGACGATTGAAGAGAGCCCTTTCTCTATGAGAGCAACAAAACCTTTTAATGTCCCTAAAAATTTCTCTCTTTTGTGCCTGGATCATTATAGCATCAAATGCATTGATAAATACTGATGCTTACCATAAGAATGATGACAATTTCTTTTCTCGATCGAGGTAACATTTCAAAATGTAGTTTCATTTTCGGTTTCTATTTCCAAAGCAGGAACATCGAGCAGGAATGGGAACATGATGCAATTTGAAAAACATGACATTAGGAAACAGATGAAGGCATGAATGGCACTTTCGAAGTCGTTGCCTTGTCTTATTTGGTTTTCTACAGATGTCATTTGTTCTCAGCAAAATGTACTGCCACCCAGTACATAATCGATGTGGAACTGTGTGAGCTCGCACTGCCAGATACATTTTTTCCCTGAGTTCCAACTGACATTGCAGAGCAACAAAATGGGGTAGCCAAGAGCCTATATCATTTCTGTGACTAGCATTCCATTTGCCTCAGAAATGTTTTTATAGATAATGCTATGAAAATATCAGCAATAATAAAAATAAGGAATATACTTGACTTTAAAAATAGCATAATTTATATACTTCTACATGTGAAACATCCCCTCCACCTCCAACTATCCATTACAATGGTGAAGAGACTTTTGATGAACCCAAATATTGTCAAGTTAGATACAAATGGCTTTACATCTAAAAAGTCAGTTTCTTTCCCTATCAAATTCTTGTACCAGTGCCGCTAAAAATAAAAAACTTAGAGAAACTAGTCAGCAAACATTAATAAATGTTGGATATATTGTGGAATTGGTTACTACCTAAGACTAGTTAAAAGTAACCAGAGGTGGAGAGAGAATTTTCTACAAAGAAATATCAGCTCTATAGAACCAAACAATAGTTAACTCTGGTAGGTCTTTTTTTTTTTTTCAGAATATTCTTTTATCTTTGTTGAATGTTCTGCACCCAATTACTGATTTTGCAGTGGGAAAGTGGAGTGACAGGATATAGTTTTCATTAAACCTAAGCGGGGTTACTGCTTTCCTTATGGTGGCTATTAACGTATTTTCTACAGTTCAAAGGCTCATTCAAAACTTTGGTACTTTTTATTTATTAATTTTTAAAGAGAGAACAGAAAAGGGAGGGGGGGCAGGAAACATTGGTTTGTCGTTCCACTTATCTATGGATTTCTAAATTGGGGAGAGTTTATAGTATACATCACACCCATTTCTCGAGGGGTTTAATGGAGCATAAACGATGTAAAGTATTTAAAGCAGTCTCCGGGACATTGTTAAGGGGCAATATGTTTAATGCGTTATGCGTATTTTGGAATCTCTATTTTTACATTTGTTGACCCACTCAAAATTTCTTCTAAATTTCATCCATGTCCTGTTTCTTTTGTGCTGTATTGGAAAAAGAAGGTTCCTTGTTTCCAGTACCATATCAAACTTAATTTCAAAACTTTTTCAGAGGTCTGATGATCTGGTGGCTCAGAGCCAAAACCATCTATTGGTGGTTGTTTTCCAAGCGCATGTTAAACTTCTTAACTTAGCATCTACCATTTTTATTTCTGTATCTGCCAGAAATTATACTTATCAATCCTCCCAAAATAAGCTTTTTAAAAAAACTTTCTTACATCAATACGTTTGCCTTTTCATTTCTCTGGAATACTATTCTTCTGTACCCCAATCACAATCTTCCCTCATTCAACATTCAAGCAGCATTCATTGAGTATTCTGTGTGGCAGAGATAATCACTGATCACTTACTAACAATGTATTCCTCCACATTGCCCTGCCTTCTGGCATTCGGGTAGACCCACGTGACTTGTCTGAACCAGTAGGTTTTTGATGAAGCATGGAATAAGTGGTTTAAATTTTCATGCACACTTTATCCTACTACGAGAAACATAGGGACCTTGTATCCCAAATGATGCTGCTATGAGGTGTTGGAATTTCCTTAGCCTGGGACTTTGAATAACGGTGGGGAGCAAAGCTCCCACCAGTTCACACTGGTCATGTATGGTATGCAAGAAATATACACTGTAAGTTAAAACACTGATATATTGAGGTTGAATTGTTATTATAAGAGACCTTAGCCTACCCTGATTATTTTAGGCACTACAGATAAAGAAGTAAAGGATAAAATTGTTACCCTCAAGGGAACATAAGGTAGAACTATGTCACCCAATATGGTAGCCACCAAACACATGTTAAATTGAAAAAAATACTTAATATTAAATAAAATTTAAAGTTTAGTTCCTTTATCACATTAGCCACACTCAAAGCGTTTAGTCGCTGCATGTGCTGGTGGCGTATTGGACAGCGTATGAATGTTTTCACCTTCAAAAACTAGTATTGGGCAGCAGTGGTCTAGAGGGATGAAAAGAGAAGGACACGTGTCACAGCAAAATAATTGTATATATGGTAACAGAGCTGTGGATAGAGAATATTACAAGGAAAAATGTTGGAAAATAGAGTTTCAAAAAATGTAACTTTTAGGGGAACTGAGGACAATGGAAGTAAATGGCATATCACCCTTTAATTTCTTTAATGTGTAAAATCCTACTCCACTTTTAGGATTTCATTCAACACATAAGGAGAACACATATGCAGTGATGCACACAGAATCACTGAGTGCCAGAATGCCGTTTTAGTGCCAGCTGTCTGGAAGCACTCGCAAAAACGGCATGCTCATCTGTGTGGGCCTGGAAATATAAATAAATTATGATAGATCCATGACATAGAATTATAGGTCATTTTCAACATAAAGTAAGTTTGGGTGACCTTATAGTTGGGCTCCACAAGCTGAGGAGCAAAAATTCACCATCATCACGGAGTATGCCAGGGAGAGTTGTCGGCACCAAGAATGAAGATGAATCTGAGGCAGCTGAGGCTTTGGATGCTTTGGAGGTTTTGAATTTTTAGATGTTTTGAATTTCTCTGGAAAAGAAACCCCAAAGACGACTGATCATTTAGAAATGATCTTCCATTTCTAAAACTGTGGCCTATTCTCAGGGCCGAAGAACAGGGATGTTGTCATTAAACCTTTCTTGGCAGAAGGAGTCTCTGGACACTGCTCAGAGGCACTTGTCTGGGGATGTGTTTTTGGAAAACTGGTAATATAACAGTTGTGCTCACTGGCGGTTTGGGTTCCCATTAAGATGAAATGAAGGTATGCAATCCTGACTCCACTGAGTAAACTAAGCTGCTGCACAATATACACAAAGCTACTTGTGGACTCTGCCAAGGAGATGCTCGCAGGAGGGCTGGGGGCTCAAAGTGCTGATAGATAAGTGGAGAGTTGCTTATTTTGGTCTTGCTCTCTTTTTCTGTTATCTCCAAGCCTGGAATCAAAGACAGCCTGAAGCCTGGAAGTGCGCAGCAGTTGCAGGCAGAAATGGTTTCTAAAGAAACTCTTTTTCCGGTGAGAGGAACAGGAAATGAATACCCTCTGAGTCTGAAAGTGGAGAAATTTACTGTTTTTATTTGATTGTTCTGTTGTTGTCCTTTCCTACCTTCGCCCTCGGGCAATTGCAGTTGTGTGTCCACTTTACCTGTGTGTGTGTTCCAAGACAGCAGGCAATCTCTGCCCTCCGGAGTGCGCCCGTGATCTGTCACAGTGCCTGGACGTGGTGAGTGGACCAATAGATATTTGTGTAAGGAAACTGAAATGGAAAATGAGGCAGAAGGTAGAAGAGGCTGCAGCAAAATACATAGAATGATCAGAGAGGACAAGACTTTTAGGATGTTTTAATTTTTGAGAAAATTCACTCCAAAGGGGCAAATGGGGTCAATAGAGTAGGTCATTTAAGATTGTGTATTTGAAAGATGAAGCAGGAAAGAAAATTAAATAAAGACTGCACTGACTGGTTAGAAAAAGGAGGGTGTTCAAGTGAAAGGTTTTATTATGCATAGTAACTAATTTCATCTTCTCTTTAATTTTACCTATAGTCGCATAATATTGGCTTGCCAAAAGAAATGATACCTCAAATAGGGGACAAGGATCATGTACAAAGGACACATGGACAAAGCCAAAGGGAGGTAGGTGTGAGGGTGGGAGGCAGGGATGGGTGGAGCGGGGCCGGGGTATGGTGAGCAGAAAATGGAGACAACTGTACTTGAACAACAATAAAAAAAAAATTTTTAAAGAAAAATAGTGATGCCTTGACATTTAAGTAACTTTTTCTATGTTATGGAAAAGAATCCTACAAAAAAAGCAAGCACCATTTCAAACCACATGTACTTATTAAGTGCCAATTTAGCTACTTGTTTTAGTGAATTGAGTTTAATTTACTAAGGCAAGAGAGAGATTTTTCTAATATTCTAGTTCAGTCGATTTTTCTAAGAGGCATTCTGCACTGAGCCCTCTGAGCAGGAATGCTCACTGAACAAAAGTTGCAGCCCTCTCTCGTGGCCAGCACTTTGGCTTCCATGATTTGCTATCAGTGGTTTTCCTTATATTTTTCTTCCTCATGCTTTTTTTTCCTCAGACATCTCTGATTTCAGGGTTCAGGCAATGCAATAAATTATCTCATATAGTCTCTCCTGGAAATCTTCCAAGCCAAATGCCCTCATTCAGCTATTCTGTGCAGTCTATGTAGCATCGTGTGATTTTATTGGATACATCAATTGTGCAGAGCATTTGATTGTATATGAGCAAATACAGCCATGCAGTTTCTCTAGTTTATCTTCTGTGTAATGTATTCTTTAAGCAATCTCATAAATAAACCCAGCCATTTCTCCAGCTTGTACTCGTCTGAAAGACCACGCTGAGAGTGAAGTTCTTTTTCCCCATAATTTAACCCACCCTGAGGACTAGATGGGCAATTACTTCCCCTTTGAATCCGTTTTGTACTGTGCTGTGTGTGGGGTAATGTTTATGAAATGTCTTCATTTACCTAGTCTTTATGTCTAGAAATTAAATCCAAGCTCCTAAAGAAGTCCTACTTGTCCAGCATGCCAGGCCTTACCACGCATGTCCCTGGTTTTAATTTTATGAGCCTTTCTACGGCACTCACTGTATTTGTCCAGGAGACTCTTGACTACCTGATGCATGTTTGGAACACATCATGCTGGTCAACTGAGTTTTCTGAAGAGCTGAAGATGCACATTTATTTATTTTTAAGTATATTTAACTGATCATGCTAGTATAGTTGTCTCATGTTTTTTCTCCTCTTTATCCGCCTCCACCATGCACCACCCTCCCACCAGCAGTCCCCCTCCCTTAGTTCATGTCCATGGGTATTACATATAAGTTCTTTGGCTTTTCCTTTTCTTATACTGCTCTTAACCTGCCCCTGTCTGTTTTGTAGCTACCAATTATGCTTATAATGAGTAGCAAATTTTTTAAATTAGCGTTGAGTGGTCATAATGGAAAATGTATTATGCTTTTCCTCAGCCTGATTATAAGAGACTGAAATCGAAGATACACGGGGACACGAGAACGTCACTGCAGACACCACTAGTTGGAGGGCTCGAACACGTTTGTTTCCCTTCAGAATTGGCAAAAATCACTTTGAGAGTGACCGGGACTCCTGGGTTTTACTGCAGATCCATTGAATCAGACGTTTTCAGAAACCACTTGGCTTTGTGTGCCTCAGAGGAAAGGCAGGGCAATGAGTGGGGTGGGGTAAAATGGGGGAGGTTTTGTTTCAGAATCCCACAAATGCCTGCCACCAAGAAGTGTGACTCCTAAGGCAAGAGTTTAGTGAAAAAGGAAAGGGGTTGTTTATTTAAAGGTTATACAGGTTTAGAATGATGGCAGATTATTATCATTAAGTCCCTCTGCCTTTAAAAACACCCAGAACCAAATAGTCCCACCTCCCTTTGCCAAACAAAGCCAGTTTTATCATATGCCTCTCAGAGGTACCGTCTTTCAGAAAAGTAGAAGTCCGCAGCTAAGCATTCCCAGGCACAGTTCACCTTCAAGCATCTTGTATGAGTCTGGGTGGCCAGGCAGGTCCCCAGAGCACCACCAGCTCTGCCGTGGTCTTCTTTGGGCAGACTTCCAGGCAGACCTCCTGACCTCGTGGCAGCCTTCTCTGCAGACTCTGTAGCTGACCTCTCTGCAGACCTTGTGGCTGACTCACTGATCTTCAGAACTTTTGCCCCAATTTTAAATGCTCAGCTCAGAACTTTCTGCATGAACTTTCATCTGGCTGTTCCTACGGTGTGTTAGGGTCTGCCATTTTTGTCAGCTCCCTGGTGTCTCTGACCCTCTTTTGGCTGCCATCTTTAGTCAGAGCAAGAATTCCTAGCAAAGCATAGACATCCACCCCTGCCCCCACGGCTGGTTGTGTCACTAGTCACTGTACCTTCTCACAGTCAGGTACACAATTCTGCAGCTTCGGAGATCTTCCTTTCAGAAAGGCACAGGCTGTTAACCTGCCTTTGCTATGTAATGTGTCTTAAGTGCTGTACTTTCCACTTTTCCCTGACCCTAATCCTGCCCAAGGCAGGATTGTAGGGGTGGCCCCCTATTATCAGGGGACCCGTGCTCTGTGCTGTCACAGTTTGTTCCAGTGTGAACAGTGACTGCTCATCTGACTTCAGAGCTCTTAAGGCTATCTTTACAGTGTCACCGTTTCCTCTCTTGCCGAGAGGCTGGCAGCTGGCCTTGCTCACTGTTGCCACAGCACTAGCTCCTAACAGCCATTGCCCTGCTGTCTAATGCAGTTGTAGTCTAAAAAATGATAAATATTGCAAAAATGATACATTTCTTTGCAAGATCAGAACAAATGTTCTACACGAATAGGCCCAAGGGGCTCTCTTTTACACATATAACCAATTTCTGCAACGGTCTGGACAACAGGAGCAGCTTTATTTCACCTCCTCATTGCTTGGACTGCAGTCTCTTGAAGTCCCCTATCAGCCCTCAGCATTTCAAGATACCCTATAATTTTGGGTCACTTTCAGACATTAAAATGCCCGATTCAGTCTGAATTAACCCATTAATGTTGTATTCAATGCAAAGCGTTCACTTCTCAGAGAATGAGCCCCAGCGTGTGCTATAGGCCAGGCTAAGGGGGAGGGTGGTGTGGGGAGAGGACCCAGGCCTGTTCCTCCACTCTCTCTGTTCCGAATGCCTCTTCTCCCATCCCTACTCTGTTTCCTATTTGTGGTTCTCAGTTTGGGCAGGTGTCCACATTTCATGTATTTCTTGGAACATGTTAGTGGTTTCTCTGGAAAACTCCGACAGTGTACCCTTTCTTTTGGTGGGGGATTTATTTTCTACAGCTCGCGTCGCCCTCGTGAGCTCCTGCCCAGGCTGTACAGATGTGGGTTGCCTTGCCCTGGGAGATGACTGTGGGCACCTTCCATGGTTTCCTTTGGGGCCACTGGGAAACTTACAAATCTTTGTCCTACAAAACAACAGAAGTCCAGGTCTACTAATACCCTCCTTCCTTACCTTCCATTACAGGTTCATTCAGCCAGCCTTTGACTGGAGGACTTTTTTCAGAGAAAGTCAGGCGCCCATTCTTTCTTCACTTGAGAACTCACAGAAACACAGCACAAGTATTTTCCCAAGAAACTGCCATTCTCTCCCTGCAAATTTCTGTAGATCAGCCGTGTCTCCTCTGTGGCAGACAGCTTCAAACGCTGACTAGCGTTGGGGTGCCCCTCACTTTTTTAGGTGTAGAGGAAGGTCCCTTTTCCTTCTTGCCTCTCTGGGAGGAAAAGGAGGGGAAATGGCATGGACATTTCAATCTGTAATGAGTCTCTAGTCCTTTTTCACATCACCTGGAGACTGTGGGTGGGCACTGATGATGACCAGGTTGGCCACTTCCTAGTGGCCTCTCTTCACAATGCAGAGCTCCACTTCTTACCCCTTGTCCTGAACTTTGCAGCTCCAGTCAATCCCTCTCAATTCTAGACAATAGGAATCATTCCCCTTAATATCCAGTTACAAGCATGTTGTGTGAACTGAGGGGCAATTGCTTTGCGATGTCTGTTTTAGGTGCCCAGAAGCCGTTTTCATTTTGTTTTATTCCCCATCTGTGTGTATTTTAGAGTTTCAAACCTGCAGCAGCGATGTTTCTAGTTTTTGATGAATGTAATGGTGTAAGCTGCCCTATATTTTTTTAATGTTTCAGATTTATCTGTCACATAGCCCCAAACTGATTTTAAGTGACTTGCGGATTTCTTAAAATTTCTTATATTTTAATCAAATATATATTAAGTCCGCAACATTGTTTAAAGAAGACATGTATTCTCAATATGTATTTATTTATTAATCACGTGAGTTTTTCCTATGTAAATTTTTCTTCATCTAACACGGCAACTTTTCAAGAGCAATGCTTGGCATTCTCTGTGTTAAAGAGGAATGTCGGTAATAAATTTAAATGCTGCATGACTACTCACTAGCTATGACATTTGGGCAAAGTTTCTTAACTTATCTCAGCCTCAGTTTCCATATGGTAAAGGACAATAGCTATTTTGCTTGTGTGTAAGAATAAAATTTCTGGAACTTAGTGGGAGATTCATCTATATTGGCGACTTTCATTTACTCTTCAATTACTCTTTCCTAAAGATACTCGGCTGAGTATCTTCTTTGAATTTGTGATGGCGATTTCTTACTCTCAGAATAATTAATCTTTCAGGATCTGTATCACAAAACTTCGCCACCCCTCACCCATTTGTATGATATTATACTGAGAGTGCTCAGAGAACTGTAAAAAATATATGAACTTGCCAGAGGCGCTATCATTGCTTTTTCTAATTCCTTCTGAATTCCATGATGTAATTAATCTGAGCTTGGTGCTCTGTCAACTCCAATAATCCTGACGACCTTATTACACTCTCCAGCGGAGAGATAAGTATTAAGTGAGTACCTGAGGGAATTAGATTCTGCTGTCATCATTACCAGCCAATGTTTTTAGAAACCATTTCACCCCTTTGTGTATATGAGAGATTGTATATTACGCTGAGAATGAATAGAACTGCTGTGTTTGCTAACTCATTTTTACAACTGGGGGCAGGGCGGAGGAGGAGAGCTACTGAGGATTCTAATAAGGAAGAAGAAAATTAAACTGCATCTGTGTAGGTAAAATCAAGAGTCTATTTTCATTATTAAAGCTGTTTGTCATCCCAACAACCACCGGTTGTTGTCTCAGGAAAATATTGTATGTGTTTGCGGTTTTCAAAATCATCTTCTCAATTTTGCTTCGCTGCTTTGGACTTGATTGCCAGGGCGGTAGTGTGATTGGATACCTGAATAATAATACATGTGGGCATGCAGATTTGAATAGTGAAGAGAAAGGATGAAGGAAATAATGGTGGTGGCTTAAGCCCATGTTAAATTTATGCAAAAATATGGTTAGCCAAATGATGAACAGATGCAGCTGAGTATTTTCATCATTTTTGTTAAATATCCTGCAAATGATTCTGACTGGTTATATAGGAAAATTGCATCAAAATGAAGTGTGTACATGAATAAAATATTAATGACTGATTTCCATTCAGTGGGTGATAGATAAGGCAGCTGTTTTTAGCCTCTAGCTGTGGAAACATAACTTTTCTGGGGGAAGAAACAGGCTTCCCATTTTATTTTATGTCAGCCTCATATCCTATTTACTTTTTTTTTTTCATTCCTTGGTTTTCTGATACCTCTTTGCTTCAGGAATACATCTAACACCTCCAGTTTTCCCTCTGGAATAGGAGTCAGCACTTTTAAACTGTAGACTTCTGGGAATGTGAGTCAATCCTGAGTGGTGGAGACCTTGGGGAGGAGCTTATAAGGGTCGCAGTGCGTGAAGGACCCTTTCTGATGGGAGGTGGTGTGTCTTTGTCTCCTGAGTCGCAGCTGCCATGAGTCCAGGAGCAGACTGGGGAAATTAGCAATGGCTTCGTTTCTCACCAATGAGAAGCTGGCCAAATATGTGTGATGGTGATTAAATCTAAATCAGCATTTGGAAGGGTGAAAAAAGGCACACGAGCTGCAGGACAGGATGGGGGTTAGACAAAAGCCTAAAAATGTACACAGGTAATAAGTAAAATCCATGAAGCAGAAGTGGCTGCAAATGAACTGAAGACACAAGTGAAGCAAAACAGAAGAGAGAGAAGTGAATTGCTAACTGTAATACTAGCATAGACATATGAGCCAGACACTGCACAAAAGTCATCTTATATACCATCTCATTCGATTATTACAACCATCTTACAGATATTATAGGATTCTTCCAAATTCTTCAGATGTGAAAAACTAAAGTACAAAGAGATTTAAAAATTCATCAAAGATCATACAGCTCATTGAGTCCAATAACCTTGGCCCCAGAGTGCACACTCCGAGCACCGTTATTGTGCTGACTTTGGTAATACCGGCGGCAGTGGGTGGAGAGCGGGGGTTGTAACTGAGGCATAATAATAGCAGAAATGGAGAGTAGGTAGGAGCTACTTTCACTGAAATTACTTCTGTTTCACAGAGTCTTTTAAATCTTTACACTATAATTCAACAATAAAACTCACGCTTTTCTCCTGTGAGACCTTGGCTGTATGCTCCTGAGGCCTCTAGAATCTGTACGCATTGGAGTGCTCTAAAAATAACACAAGAAGAGGCCTGAAAAATGAAAAATAAGATGTGAAGATGTGGGGACAGAGTGGTCCAGCAGAGACATCAAGAAGTGTAAATGCTCTGAGATGGAAATGAGTCTGGAATGTTCTGGTCCGAACAAGGCCAGCTTAGCTCCACTCCAACAGAGGTTCTTTCTGTGCCATTCCAGAGCCCCTAGAACGTGGAACTGTGAGAGCGACTGGCGCAGGAAGAGATCAATAACTACCTTTTGAATGAAAACATGAATGAATGAAAAGTGAACAATATTTGGGCACTGAGCATTGAGAAATGGAAGTGAAATGTTACAAAATGGCAATAGAAGAAAGATAGCTTGAGCATTTAAAATGAGAAAACTTCTTTAACTCATGAACTTGATCTTGATCAGTCCTACTTCTGTGTTTGTATTTTATTGCACTCAATAACTTCATGCTGTTTACTGGCTTCAGAGACCTCTGTTTTCCTAAATAAACATACTGCTCATTAAAAAAGGACATTTCTGTCTTTTCTTGAATGAGGGATAATGCCAGTATTTGACAAATTTATTTCACCAGGCCGTTCATCTATGTAAAGTTATTAGGAGCATTTATTTCTAAACATATTCTGGATTGAGAGTTAAGTCAAAATCAACTCATTGTCAAATTGGTGACAGCTAAGTTTTAATCACTTCAGTGTTCCTCATTACCGACTCTGCAGACATGCTCTTTGACTAACTCAAGTTTTATGTCAGGTAGTAATAATCCATCTTCAATTATATATACACCTTTGCAATGATACATACATCCACCTTTAATAATATATACAGGGTTGGGCAAAAGTAGGTTTACAGTTGTCTGTATGGAAAATAATACAATGGTTAATAAACAATAATACCAGAATCAACTGTGTTTCACATACTCTTATCTGTAAACCACTTTTTCCCCACCTAGAGGGTATTCCCCACCTCTAGGATATTATAAGAAATTCATTGAAAATGTACAAGTAAAACATTTGACCTCCACTTTGTCTCCTATTTTGATGCTTCTCAATGTTTTCTTTGTCTGGTATGTGATCCATGTGGTGTCCTGAAATCTGCTTCTGGGTCTGCCGCTTGTATTACAGCTGACGACTGTTTGCACATAATGCGGTTTAAAAAGTTCAGTTCTTACTCACCCTTATTTTTCAGTGCAATCAATAAACACTGGTCATCACTCTCTGAGAACCTGGCAGTATCAGTCTGAGTTATGGACACCAGGGTGCACTGAGAATCCTCCCTCCACTCAGGTGTGGAGCTATCAACCTTACACCAAATCTCTTGGTTTCAATAAAGAGGAGCATTAGTTTGCAGGGACTAACATAGCAAAATATCACAGACTTGGTGGAGTAAAAAACAGAAATTTATTTTCTCACAGTTCTGGAGACTGGAAACCCAAGATTAAGTTATCGGCAGCTTTGATTTCTTCTGAGACCTCTCATCTTGGCTTGCAGACGGACACCTTCTCGCTCTGATCTCACTGGGTCATTTCTCTTTGTGTCTTAATCTCATCTTCTTATAAGGACACTGGTTCCGTTGGATTAGGGCCCGCCCATATGACCTCATTTTACCTTTACTCTTTAGTGGCCATGTCTCCAAATATAGGCAGATTCTGAAGTACCAGGGGATTAGGAGAAATATATATGTGTGTGTATATAATATATATGTATATATGTATTACAATATATACATATACACATATATATTACACATACATTTTATTTATTTTTTATTGTATTTTCCATTACTACTTATCCCTTCTATGTCCTCTGCCACCTCCATCCCCCACCTCCCCGGCCCCCACAATTGCCAGCCACAGTGTTGTCTATGTCCTGGAGTTCTAAGGGAACATAACTCAGCCCGTGAATACAGTATTTCCTCATGATGTGTCCCATAGAAGAATTTTGATGGCTCTGATGTATGAAGCATCCACACATATCCAGGGTACCTCTGACCCAAACAAGGGCCTCTGCTATAAGCAGATAACTCTGGTGGTTTACCGGGCACATGAAATGAAGATTAAAGTGAGAAATCAGTCAGTAGATGGTTTTGTTACTGCAGAAAACACATATGTTGAGTTTTAACAAAGCCATTAAACATCGTGTCCATGTATAAATTTTTATCTGTACAAACCAACATAAAAAGTTGGTTTTGC
>PVKM010030235.1:0-17379 GCA_004027735.1 Carollia perspicillata
ATAGTGCCTGGAAGGAGAGGTTGGTGACCTGGGCTAGGACATTGGAGGGAGAGAAGGTTCCCACCCCAGACACCCTAAGCTCTTAGGCTCAAATCCCCAAATCTGGCATCCTCCTGGCCAGGGGCCCTAGGGACACCCAGGGATGGACTGAGGAGTGAGGGGGTTGAGGAATGGCAGAGCAAAAGGCTCCTTGGCCGGGATGTAAAGATCCTAAAACCTGTGCGGAGAGTCAGCAAGGAAGCCCCAGGACCTCCATGTCTCTGGTATGCACTACCCCTGCCACGGCCGCCCGTGGGGATTCCTCCTGAGCGGTCCCGGTCATGCGCTGTAACCTGGTTTCCTACTCAGATCAAACAGAAGTGTGTGTGTGTGTGTGTGTGTGTGTAGAGAGAGAGAGACAGAGACAGAGACAGAGAGAGAAGGAAGTCTTACCACTTTTCTCCAACCGAAAAGTTTCCCCGAGGACCCACCTCTGAGTGGGTCCATCCCACTTTCCTCACTCCATCCCTCCGTCCGAGCCTTCCCTTCCCCCACACCCTCCAAGTCCCACCCATCTCCGTCCTCTGAGAAGCCTTCCCAGACAACTCCAGCGCCCAGGGACCCTCCTCCTCTGGCTTTGGCCAGCCCAGATGGAGAGCACTGTTCTGGGCTCCGGGCACCTGCTGCGACAGGGTGTTGTTTGAGCTTTCTTTCTGCACACAGTCAGGCAGCTCTCAGAGCCCTTACCTCCGCCATCACTGAGCTTAAGAGATAGAAACGTCTCTGGGATCTTCCCACAGCCTCCCAGACAGGGATTTACCAAGGGTCAGCTTGTATGCCTCCAACAGTGAGGAGCACATTCTCCCTCCTGGGAAACTCATTCCATTGTCTGAGATGAAAGTTTTAGCACGTTTTCCCTTGCTCAGTGGGCCCCCATCTAACTCCACTGCCTAGGCTTCATTCCGCCCTCTGGGCTGCATAGCCAAACACCTCTGATAACTTCCACAGAACAGCTCCTCGGCTGTTTGAAGATAGAGCTAACGCACTCATTCCCGCTGAGGAGCGCGGACTCCCTCAGCTGTGCCCCATGGAATAGGTTCCTGAACCTCTGTCCTATCCATCTGGCCCTCAGAGCACCGAGATCTTCAGGTGTTTGGTTTATCCCAGGCCAATGGAAGCTTACTCAGCACTAGACACCTCTGGTGTCTCACACACACACTTATATTATGAGGGAAAGAGAACAGTGTCTTCCTACACAGAGCCCGGTCCAGTCCGGTTTGGGACTAGCCCATAGTCTCAGAATCACCCACGGGAAACTCAGAAATTGGCTGGCCCCACCCTCTGCCATTTAGGTCCCCGGGTGCCTGTGCTCAGCAACCCTGCTCTTTCAGGCCCAGGTTAGGGAATGCAGGGGTCCACTGTGCCAAGAACAGGCATGGGGGTTACGCCCGTGTCCCCACCCCCACAGCCAACAGTGATGAGAGCGACATCATCCACGCAGTCCGGGTGGAGAAGAGCCCAGCGGGGAGGCTGGGCTTCAGTGTGCGGGGCGGCTCTGAACATGGCCTGGGCATCTTCGTCAGCAAGGTGGAGGAGGGCAGCAGCGCAGGTGAGCGGGGGCCCAAGAGGTGAGGTCCTGGGGCACGTGTGTGACATCACCTCAGTGGGGTGCAAAGGTGCTGTTTTCAGGGATGGGAGGCAGGGCCCTTAGCTTTGGAGGGCCTGATCTGATGGGGAGATGGGCCCTCTCCCAGGGCAGGGCAGGCTACTGGACAGGTCCCTAGTCTAATATGGGGTACTCAGACTGGGGATCCCCAATCTCGGAGGAGAAGTTTTACCCCAGGGAGCCTGGTCTGATGGGGGCGCGGCCTCACAGTGGAGGACTTCTCCCAAGTGGCCCATGCCAGCCACCCCTGTCCCCTGGTGCAGAGCGCGCTGGCCTGTGTGTGGGGGACAAGATCACAGAGGTGAACGGGCTGAGCCTGGAGAGCACCACCATGGGCAGCGCCGTGAAGGTCCTGACCGGCAGCAGCCGCCTGCACATGATGGTGAGGCGCATGGGCCGTGTGCCGGGCATCAAATTCTCCAAGGAGAAGACCACGTGGTGAGAAGGCCTGCCCTGCCCACCCCCGAGCCCCCACCCAAAGCCACGGCAGGAGAGGCTGAAGGCACAGGGCTCTGCATGGGCCTGGCTAGCACGGCTTCTGCTCCTCTGGACCCCTAGGGCTGGAAACAGGGATCCTAAGGGCCGACCTTGAAAGGAGAAAAGGCCACGTCTCTCCCCCAGCCCTCCTCCCCACAGCTCTGCAATCCCAGACCCCAGAGACCCTGCCCCCTGTGCTGCGGTTGCTGCAGCTGCAAGTTTAACACAGTAACAGCACCTCTTCCTCACGGGCCCTATGAGGGATCAGGATGGGTCTGGCCCATTGTAGCTGCTCAATAAAACAAGGAGAGGAGGTGATTTCCTAGATTTGATGCATCTGTGTCCCACTGGAGGTCTTAGGCCTGGAAAGTCCCCCAAAGGCAACCCCACCTTTCCCATGCAGTTGTGGGCCTGCGGGGAAGAGGGAGGCAGGTGGCGGCAGATGGGGGCCCAGGCTGAGGGCCCCCTGCTGCCGCCCCAGGGTGGACGTGGTGAATCGGCGGCTGGTAGTGGAGAAGTGCGGCTCCACGCCTTCAGAGAGTAGCTCGGAGGACGGCGTGCGGCGCATCGTTCACCTCTACACGACCTCTGACGACTTCTGCCTGGGCTTCAACATCCGCGGGGGCAAGGAGTTTGGCCTGGGCATCTACGTGTCCAAGTGAGGCCTGGGCAGGGAAAGAAGTGGGAAGGGTAGGGAATGGGGCTTGGGTAGGGCCTGGGCCGGGACCTAGGGACAGGTGAGCAAGTGAGGCCGGACCAACTACACATTCAAATGAGGACCTGGGTCAAGGGTGGGACCTGCCGAGGGGGGCGGGGGTCACCAAGAGGATGGCCAAGGAGTTTGACTGGGGCATCCGTGGTGTGAGGGAGGGCAGGCCAGGGGCCCCGCCAGACTGCTGCCCGTTTGAATGCAGAGTGGACCATGGTGGGCTGGCCGAGGAGAACGGCATCAAGGTGGGAGACCAGGTCCTGGCGGCCAATGGTGTCAGGTTCGACGACATCAGCCACAGCCAGGCCGTGGAGGTGCTGAAGGGCCAAACACACATCATGCTGACCATCAAGGTGGGCAGAACTGTGGGAGGCAGGGAGAGGCCAGACTGTAGGAAGGACTTCCTAGCATTCCAGCACTTACGTACGCCCATTGCTCCGCAATTTGACTTTTTCAGAGATGTGAGAGGTAGGGCAGGCACTGTTCTCATTTTGCAAAAGAAGAAACTGAGGCTCAGAGAGGAAAAGTGACTGAGGACCTGGCCAGTAGCAGGGCCTGGTTCCGGGCCTGCTCTCAGATGTCTAGGGCAGTGCCCCTTCACGTGAGTGGTGGTGGCCTAGGAGTAAAAGGAACACTAGTCCCTGTCAGAAGGGCCGGGTGGAAGCTGTGGCCTTGGCAGGACCCCGTGGTGGGCATCCTCAGGGTTCAGGCATCCTCAGGGTACGGGCAAGAGGAGCTGGGCTGGGGCCAGAGATCGGGTTGCAGGGGAGGTGGCTGGATCCATTATTGATGTGGGCCTCACACTTGCCCGGGGATCAGGTCCTTCTCACTCCAGCTGCTGAGGGGCGTGACGCCTGGCTCTCCCCGGTGCCTCCTCCCAACCCTCCCCCCTCCTCCCAGCCCTTCAGCCATTTCAGCATTTGGTGCCTCCTCCCCGTTCCCTGGCCCCCACCGCCTCTGTTTCCCACCTCTCCCACATTCCATTTCTGCCTATCCTTCTCAAATGATCCCAAAGCCTCCTCCTTACTCCCACTCTGCCCTTCCTTCCTTCATTCATTCTGTCATTCATCCCTTCATTCAACATTTTTAAGTACCTACTATATGATGGCCACTATGCCAGGTACTGAGGTTACAACAGTGAACAAGACAAGGTCTTTGCTACTGGGGGCAGACAGACCAATAAACTAGACACCTGCAGATTGTGACCAACGCTATAAGGAAATTAACAGTGGGATGGGATGGGGTCATTTAGATAGACCCTTGTAGCCAGGTTGGGGGTGTCAGAGCAGGCCCGTCTAAGGAGGTGACACCTGAAGAGGGAGAAGGAGTTGGCCACAGAGAAGCTGAAGGAAGAGAACCCAATCAGAGGGAAGAGCAGCAAGTGCAAAGGCCCTGAGGCAGAGAGGAACTTTGTACGTTGGGCACTGAAGTGGCCCATGTGTCTAGAGCATGATGAAGGGGAGTGAGAGGGCTGAAAATCTCCTCTCGTGCCATCACTCCCCATTCTCACTCTCCCTTCCGACCCACTCCCATGCCTTCCTCTGCCCCCCATGCCCTCCCCCAGGAGACTGGCCGGTACCCTGCCTACAAGGAGATGGTTTCTGAGTACTGCTGGCTGGACCGATGTAAGTGAGTCAGGCCCCCAGGGTTGAAGAATAAATGGGCAGGGGCACCAAGGTCTTACAGGGATTTCACACTGCCCAGACGGTGTCTGGGCTCTCCTCTGAGAAGCTGTAGATTCCGTTGCAGGCTCACCTGGGGTCTGGAGTCCCAAGGGGGTAGGTGGAGGAGAAGTGACTTCCCCAAGGTTTTATCCTGCTGGCAGGATGCTCAGCAGTTGGGTCCCCAGATCCCGTGCTTCCAACCTTGGCTGCTGCCGGATGCTCCCCAAACCCCCAAGCCTAGGGATGGTCTGCAAGCCTGGCAGGGCCCTGAAGCAACCCAGCCAGACCCCCGAGACACCCCTGCCTTCTCCCTGCCCACAGTGAGTAACGGGGTGCTGCAGCAGCTGTCCCAGGCCTCTGAGAGCAGCTCCAGCGTCTCCTCGTACGCCTCCAGCGCCCCCTACAGCTCGGCTGAGGGCTCCGGCTCCCTGCCCTCTGACCGCATGGATGTCTGCCTGGGACCTGAGGACCCAGGCAGCCGTGGGCCTGGCTGGGGGCGGGCAGACATGGCCATGCAGACGGATCCCGATGTGGGGGGCCGAGTGGAGACCTGGTGCAGCGTGCGGCCCACGGTCATCCTCAGGGACACGGCCATCCGCTCCGATGGACCCTCAACTGCCCGCCGCCTTGACTCTGCTCTCTCTGAGTCCCCCAAGACTGCCCTGCTGCTGGCCCTCAGCCGACCCCGGCCCCCCATCACGCGCTCCCAGAGCCACCTGACATTGTGGGGTACGTGGGAGATGGATGGCTGTTGTTCTCTCCAAAGCCCTGGGTCCGAAACCCCCCTTAGACCCTGTCCTGGTCCCAAACTTCCCTTTGCCCCAGGCCTTGACCCAGCCTCAGCCCCAGAATGCACTCAGACCCTGCCCTGGTGCTTTTTAAATTAGTCCCAGGCCTCAAAGGCACTCTCATTCCCAGCCCCAGGTCCAGTCAGCTCTGGGCCCCGAAAGAGCCCTAGACAAGCTCTCCCCAGCCCAGAGTTCCCAGACCTGTGTACACCCCCCTCCAGCCCCCATTTATTTCTCCATAGCTGTAGCTATGGGGTGAAGGAGGGGTGAACAATTAGAGGAGGACCTGCACCCCATCCCCATCCCTACCTCCCCACACAGCTGCAGATCCTGTCTGCCCCCTACTCTCCCTTCTTTCTGGCCCTCCCCACACCCCTTCCCCTGGTCCTTCCCTTCTGCCCACCCCTCCAGCCCCCCGGGTGCTTCCTCGTGTCTGCAGAGGAGAAGAAGCAGCGGAAGAAGGAGAAGTCGGGGTCCTCTGGGGAGAAGGGGGCCCTGCAGCGCTCCAAGACCCTGATGAACCTCTTCTTCAAGGGAGGGCGGCAGGGGCGGCTGGCAGGGGACGGGCATAGACAGGCCTGGACGCTGGAGAGAGGGAGCCCGGCCAAGCCCCGTCCTCGCCTGGACGTGGAGAAAGGTAAGGGCTGGGCTAGGCAGACGGGGAGGACGGAGGCCAAGCCCACTTTGGCATCCAGCCCCACACTGCCTCGTACTAGCTGTGAGTGACCACCCCACCCTTCGAGCCTCAGTTTTCCCATGAGTGAAATGGGAGTAATAATACCTATATCTTTATGAATAAGTGAATTAGTGTGTGTTCATCACTTAGGGCATTGTCTGCCACACATCAGGTGCCCAGAAAATATAATGGCCATTGTTATACTGCCTCATCTACCCATTGTACAGGACAGAAAACTGATAGAGTCCCAGCACAGCAGGAAGTGGAAGACCTTGGGTCTCATCCCTGCACTCCTGCTGCTGAGGAGAGAGAAGGACACTCTTTTCCTAGAATATTTGGCTTCATCTCCCTTGGCCAGAATTCACAAGCCCTGCCCAGTTCTAGAACCATCCTTGAGCAAGGCCATTTCTAGATCAGGGCCCAGGCAGAAGGGCCTGGGCAGGCTTCACCCAGGTCAGGGGCTTCCCAAGCACCCTCACACAGGGCCTCGCCTCTCCCTGCTGAGGTTCAGAGACTGGACCCAGATTAGATGAGTTGACTCTTGGGGTTGCCTGTGACAGAAACTCAACCCAAACCAGCTTTGAAAAGGACTTCTGGGCTCAGCCACTGACTTAAGCTGGATCTAAAGATTTAGACAATCTCATCAGACATCTGCCCCCTCATCTTTTGGTTCCCTCTCCCTGGGTTGGCTTCAGTATCATGCAGGCTTTGCCCGCTGCAGCTAAGATGGCCACTGTTGCTTAGCAACACAAGGAAAAGAGAGCTTCTCCTTAACTAGTCCCAGCTGAAGTCTCAGGCTCTCATTGGCCCGGCTGGGACCACATGTCCAACAAATCACTGGGATGTAGGAGGGAGAAAGTCTTTCCTCAGCCAGCCAGGGTAGGGGCCTGCCCTGGGGTACCTGCACTGAGAATGGGGGTCCCTGGGTGAACTCAACCTGCTGCTCCAGAAGGGAGAGTGGAGGTTGGGTAGGCAAAATCAACCGGAGGATGAGGAACTGGGCCCTGCCCCTCCCTGGGGTCTCAAGGTGACAGTCCCCTGGGAGAGACGATCCCGTCAAATGAGGGCAGGCCAGCCTCCCTTCCTCAGCCCAACTCTCTTTCCACAGCCCCTGGGGCCCTGCTCTCTCCTGCTTCTCCTCCCGCTTCTCTGGCCACTCCTGTCTCTCCTTCAAAGGCTCTTTTCTTTCTTTGTCCACTGAAGGTAGGTGCTCCCCCAAACCGCCCCTAGGGTTCTCGTCTCCGTGCATCTTCTTCCAACTGACTCTCTACAGGCAGAGCCCAGACCCCACCCTCTCTTGATCCAAAACCTTCGCTGGCTCACTGTTGCTCATAAACAAAGCCCTTAGCCCAAGCACGGCCTGGCCTCTTGCCTCCTCGTCTCACCTCCTTCCAGACTGAACTCTGCATCGCAGCCAGTGATCCAGCCAGCCCTACACGCCCCGACCCCATTTTCAGGCTGGGGCCAGGGCCTGCTGCTGAGCCTTCTTCTTCTTAGCAGGGGGAGTGGGACCTGTGCAGAAGTTTGTCACCTGGAGGCTGAGACGCGGTAATTGGTGCATCTCTTTCCCGAGGCCTGGTTTACGGCAGAGCTGCTGACGGGGTGCATGTTGGGGCAGCTCCGGGGCTTTGGGCTACACTCAGCTGAGACCAAGCACGGGGAATCAGACAGATATGGAGGTGCATACTGGGGGCAGGTGGAAGAACCAGACTCGTAAAGATACGGTTGTAGGCAGATAGTGGGGTATATGTTTGAGGACTGAGGAGCTTGACTCCCAAAGACAGATCTGGGGAAGATGAAAAAGCCAGTGTGAGGACTTCAGTGGGGACCAGACTGGCATGACAGTGTATGTTGGGGGACCCAGGGACCCTGAGGCCAGGACTCCCTCAAGGAATAGACTGTATAGGGGTCTGTGTTGGGGGGCAGAGGGGCCAGGGTGGAGCTCCACTGGTGGGCAGATCACTATGGAAGACCATGGTGGGGAGCACCTGGGCCTCTCAGCTAGCCTGTCCTGGAGTCTGATTCTCCTTTAGGGAAGCCCCTGCCTCCTCTCCTGGTGGCTCCAGGCTCCTTCATCATATCCCTTTGCTCCTGCCATGCAGACCGAGAGAGGGGCCGGGCCCTGCTCTCTACCAGGTCTGGGAGCCCCTCCAGCCAGGGGCCCAATGTGGATGAGCAGGTGCAGGCCTGGGAGAGCCGACGGCCCCTCATTCAGGACCTGGCCCGGCGGCTGCTGACTGACGACGAGGTGCTGGCCATCACCCGCCACTGCTCCCGGGTGAGCCTCCAGCCCGCCCCCAACCCCAGCCCATGGTCACTGGCTCACCCAGACCCTCGCTCATTCAGACTGTTGTCTGCTGACCGGTATCTGGATTCAACACTCTGAGGCCAGTGGTCTCGAAAAGCAGAAGTCACCCATGTCACACGTACACATTGCTACATACACACTGAGCTCACAACCAAAAAGGGGAGTCAGATAATAACCAGAACCTACACAACCACAGTGAGAAATCACATGAAGTCCTGTGAAGGAAAAGGACATGGGAAAATAATCCAAGAAGCACAAATTAGATGTGGTCTGGGAGGGCCTCCCTGAGGAGGTGGCATTTAAGCTGAGGAGAGGAGTCAGTCAGATGATGAGTTGGGGACATGAGTCCCTGCAGTCACGGGCTCCCTTCTCCTTTAAACCCCAGCCCATCCCCATGCCTCCTTGTGCTCCTGGGTCAGCCAACAGGCCTGACACAAGTAAATATCCCTTGTTCTCTCCTGGAGCACATGCGCTCACACACTCAGCCCAAACCTCCCAACACCTACACTGTTGTTCTCTGTTCCCTTCCACTTCAGACAGACCAGAGGGTCCTGGGAGAAGTAGAGGTTAGATTTGAGGAAGCCTTTGTAGCCCGAATGTTGGGGAGACTACAGAAAGCACAGGTCACCCCCTCCAGGAGGATGGGAAGGCCGTCTCCAGGACCTAGGGCTTCCCACTGTCTCAAGAGCCTCCAGGTTCCTGGGGCGGGCTCCGAGGGAGCCTGTGTGCAAGGGCAATCTGAGGGTCAGGAAATCGTTTGTGGATGCCCCACTCCATCACCTTTGTCAGGGTGGGGCTGTGTTGTGTGTCTGTGTGATGTGAGCATTTGTCCGTCTGTGGGCTACCTGGCTTTGGGTCAACTTAACTGTATGATTATATCTGTGTGCAAATGTGCTTGTGTCTGGCTAAAGCATGTATGTGTCACCTGGAGACTGAGACGTGGTAATGCATGCATCCCTTTACCAAGGCCTGGTTTACAGCAGGGTCCCCTGTGACCGGGTGCATGTTGTGGGTAGCTAAGGGCCTCTGGGTTAAACTCAGTGTCCTGATCAGCTCACAGCACTCAGTGGGGCGGTGTGTACCAGCCTCTGTAAGCCTGCAACTCTGGGCTATAGCCACTAGGTGGGGCACTGTGCCTGTTTCTTTATTGGCTCTTTTCCTTGCCCTCAGCTCCTCCTACCCAACCCAAGCTAAGCCTCTCAGTATGTCCCCACAACACCTGGGGAGCTCGGAATACCACCCAAAGCTGACCCAAGCCCTACCCACACCAAGAGATCAGACCATCAGGGGTGGCCCACAAGATGAGTAAAGCTCCCCTAGTGATTCTGATGTGTGGCCCCGAGCCCCTTTTCTGTCCTCTTCTTAGCCACCGCACCCCAGCCACCAGACCAGGCATTATAAACCACCTCTCTCATCACTTGACACTCCCCAACCCGCCTTGTAATCTCTCTGACAGAATGGAGTGCAAGTCCCTTACTCTCACATCCAAGGCCCTCCCTGGTTTGACCCCCAGCCCCTGACCTCAGCTTTCCCACAGTCACCACGTCACCACACTAACATCTTCCCCCGGCCACCGCATCGGTTTATGCAGGCTGGGAGCCGCACAGCTTTAGGGGCGCTACTCACACTGTCGTCACAACCTGGGCAGCCTACATGGAGGCCCATTGTGTAACCCATGGTCAAGTTAAACTTCTATCTACTGGTCATTCCACATCACCCTCAGAGCCCCTTTCTCCTAGCTATTGCTGATCCCTGAATTTATCCTTAAGAGTCAGTGTATAAAAAAAAAACTCAGTGTAAATGCCACCACTTCCATGAAGCCTACCCTGATCTTCCCACTGTCCTCTGAGACTCCCTCTGTCAGTGGTTTGTAGTTAATTGGGGCACATGGCTCATTCTGCCCCTCATTCCCACTAGACTGAGTTCCTGAAGATCTGGAACAGAGTCTTCATTATTGTGTCCCCACTGTCACCCTCCAGCACACAGCCCGGCACTTAGTGGGTGCTGAATGCAGGTTTGTGAACTTGAAGTATGTGCACATACATGACTCTCCGGGGGTGAATTGTCGATATGTGTATGTGTGAGTCCCTATAACTCTGTGTGTGGTTTAGGGCCACACACATAAGCTTATCTTTTATTTATTTCCAGATATTTTTTTACCGTCTCACTCTGACCACCAGGGCATGCTCTTTCTCCGTGTCTATGCCCCTACAGGAGGCTCTGTGTTTGTGTCCCTGAATCAGGACGTGTCTCCCTTTCACCACCAGGGGGCGGTATGCTGTCCATTATGGTGGCTCCCAGTGTTCAGTTTGCCAATTTGTCTGCGTAGGTGGCGAGTGCCTGGTGGCCAGGCATCCTGGCAGTGCCAGGCAGAAGGGCCTCCACCACCCTGAGTACTGACTGGAGAGGCTTTCTGTAGGGCCACCTCTTCCCCAAGGTCCCCATTCCAGCCCTGAACAAAGCCTAATTTGTAGGTCTGTGTACAGACAAATGTTGGCCCAGCGAGGCCCACTGACCGGTGTTTGGCTCAAATTCCTTCCTTCTGCTTGGAAGGTGGGGGTGGGGAGGAGAGTCCACTCCCGGCACATCCTTTTCCGGTACAGAGCAGGCAAGAGCCAGACCTCTCGGGTTGCAGCCCCTCTTCATACTTCCTTATCTGTGTGGCCTTGGCAAAGTCCTTTTCTCTGAGCCTCAGTTTCTTCCTCTGCAAACCGGTAATAAATAATGTCATCTCTCGGGGTGGCTACTGAAGGAGAGACGTGTGTAAAAGGCTTAGAGAAGTGCCTGTCCCCAAGCCGCCCTTGCTGTGCTTGCTGTTACAAGTCTGTTGTTCTTGTTGCAGGCTGCCACCTAGTTACCAAGATAAGACATCCTGTGGACAGCTTGGGGACAGGGAGAGCCTTTCCTAAACGTGGGGGGTGGCAGCATACCCAGGCATTCCCCCTCGCCCAGCTCTGGGAGCCTCTGCTGCTACCTGACCCGGGGTGCCTCTCTCCGCAGTACGTGCATGAGGGCGGAGTGGAGGACCTGGTGAGGCCCCTGCTGGCCATTCTGGACAAGCCCGCAAAGCTGCTGCTGCTGCGGGACATCAGGTGGGAGGGGGGAGTACTGAGGGACTCGGGCAGGAAGGGCACCCCTGATACCTCCCCCAACCTTCTCAGGGCTGAAGCCCCCCAGCAACTCCAGAACTGAGCCCTTGCCCACCCCCATCTGGTCCTCCCTCAGGAGTGTGGTGGCCCCCACGGACCTGGGCCGCTTCGACAGCATGGTGATGCCTGTGGAGCTGGAGGCTTTTGAGGCTCTCAAGAGCCGGGCAGGTCAGCAGCTGGGGTGCGGGGCTTGCGGCTCCTGAACCCCAGGTGGGGGTGCGGGTGGCATGCCCCACTGAA
Organism: Carollia perspicillata; assembly: GCA_004027735.1. Lineage (NCBI taxonomy): Eukaryota > Metazoa > Chordata > Mammalia > Chiroptera > Phyllostomidae > Carollia > Carollia perspicillata. The sequence continues at coordinate 11,657 of PVKM010030235.1, forward strand.
AAGGAGGCAGAGCCCTCTCAGCTGTGTCTGTCGGGAAGCCTGGCAGCAGGGCCCTGCTGCTGACGTCTTCTCTCCCACCAGTACGGCCTCCAGCTCTGCGGCCAGCTCGGCAAGACACACCACCCAAGCGTCACCTCATTACCCCTGTGCCTGGTCAGTCAGAGTCCCAGGGCCCAGGGAGGGGGCATACCCACGGGGGCGCTGGGGCTGGGAGAGCAGGCCTTCGTTCATCCCTGCCCCAGGGAGTGCGGTGCTGTGGTTCAGAGGGGTGTGTGGCCCCCTGAAGGGAAGCCCTCATCCATCAGAACCATTACTGTCACGTCTGCTCACCACCGTTATTTACCTAATAATTGGTTTTAAACCCACTCACTTTAAACATCTAGTCTCTTTTCATTCTCTGCAGTAATCTCCAAGAAATCATCAGTTTGGTGTGTGAGTCATATTTGTTCTTAGATACATTGAAATGAAACTCTTACAACAGAAAGCATTAAACTGCTATCACAGTGCAACATGGGCAGTGTCCCCATAGGCCTGAGCAACCCGGGCCTGGGTCTCCTAGGCCCTACAGGGACAAAGGCAAGGACTGGGGTCAGGCAAGGTGGTCTGGGCTAGTGAGGAGAGGGCAGCCTGACCTTGGCCCTCTTCCCCAGACAGCCGTGGAGGCTTCTACCTGCTGCCTGCGAATGGCTTCTCTGAGGAGGAAGGTGATGGGGAGCTGAGGGAGCGGCTGGGGGACCTCCAGGTCTCTCCGGATGCCTCTGCCCCCTGCCACCCTCATAAAGGGATACCCCCCCTCCAAGACGTGCCAGTAGATGCCTTTGCCCCACGCCGAACCACCTGCACACCCCCTCCCCAGCCGCCCCCCGTTGCTCCCCGGCCCCCGAGGCCTAACTGGCTGCTGACAGAACCCCTGTCCCGAGAAGACCCTCTCCAGAGCCAGAGCCAGGGTCAGAGCCCAGCCCAGAGCCACAGCCGCAGCCGCAGCCGCAGCCGCAGCCGGGGCCGAGGCAAGTCCCCCGGACGCAGGCGCTCCCCGTCCCCGGCGCCCATCCCCAATCCCAGCACAGCCAACGGGCGCTACCACAAGCCTCGGAAGGCCAGGCCCCCTCTGCCACGACCTCTGGATGGGCAGGCAGCCAAGGCAGGGGGCAGTCAGGGCCCCTCTGAAAATGGAACTGGCAGGACAGCCCAGCAAGCAGCCACAAAGGCCCCTCGTGGGGAGTTGAGGACAGTCACACTGTCCAAGATGAAACAGTCCTTGGGTGAGTCTGAGGGGAACTGGACCTGGCAGGGGCTGTGGGGTTTGGATAAGGCTGGTGGGCTCGATTTTGGGATATGTCTAGGTAACTAGGCCGAGGAAAAGAACCTAGTATTAGAGTAAAGTTGGGGTTGGGGTCTAGATTTCAGGACTTTGGGATCCAGAGGGCTTTGGAGCAAGTTGAGGATTGAGTAGTGACAGAACTGGGATTTGAAAAAAGCTGGGGGCCCCAGATTTGGTGACTGGGTTCTGGGTCTCTCCTGGGACCTCTGGGACTTAGGGGAGTGGTGCGCCCTCACCCTGTTTCTCACTCTCACTAGGCATCAGCATCTCGGGGGGCATCGAGTCCAAGGTGCAGCCCATGGTGAAGATAGAGAAGATATTCCCCGGGGGTGCCGCCTTCCTCAGCGGGGCCCTGCAGGTGGGTGAGGAGCACCCAGGTCCCCTCCCTCAGCCCGGAGTTGATTCTGGCGGGGGCAGGCTGGTATGTGCTCTTCTGCTGGCCGGGCATGTTTAGGCCGGGTCGTGGGAGGATGGGGTCAGGCCTGCGGAATGAGCAAGCCCAGGGAAGAATCTGTCCCCTCATGCTAGCCTGGGCCCGAGGGCGGCCCATCCTGTTCCACCCCTTGCCCCAGGGGACAAAGGGCCATTGTCTGGCCCCACCCAGCCCCCAGTAGCTCCGGGCACAAAAGTCCCATTGTCCATCCTCTCCATCCAGACAAGGAGGAGTGTCCCAGCTGGTGGAGGTGAGAAGCTGGATGCCGGAGTAGGGGGTGACCCAAGGAGGGAGGGCTGTGATTCTCCCACTCCCCTCCTAGGCTGGCTTCGAGCTGGTGGCAGTGGATGGAGAGAGCCTGGAGCAGGTGACACACCAGCGAGCCGTGGACACCATCCGCCGGGCTTATCGGAACAAGGCTCGGGAGCCCATGGAGCTTGTGGTCAGGGTTCCCGAGCCCGGCCTGCCACCCCTGCCCTCTGACTCATCAGCCCTCGCCGACCGACCCCTTCCTACTGACCACACCCCGGCCCACTGACCCCTTGATGGTCCTCCCACGTGCTTCCAGAACCTCTCCATGCCCTTCCCAAGGGACCCAGACCGCTCCCACTGATGTCGGCCTCCTCCAGCTGATGCCCAGCCCAGTCCCCTCTCCAACCCTTCAGTCTCCCGGTTCTAACCCCAGACTCTTCCCCGCTACCCCACAACCCGCCCCGCTGCAGACCTCCCCACTGACCCCGGCATCCTCCCACCCTCTCCCAGACCTCGCCTATTCACCTTCTGACTCGGGAACCTCCCACTCCTGCTCACCGTGCCTCCTCCCAAAGCTCCACACCGGTGGCTCAGCTCTCCCTGCTCTCTTCCCTCCCCAGCCGTCACCAAGGCTCTGCCCTTTCCAGACAAACTTAGTTTTAAGAACAAGGTGCTACTGGGCAGGCAGCCTGTGTCACCCGTTCACTGCTTCTCACCTCTCAAGACAGGAAGGGGGTCAAGAAACCCAAGGTCTGGGACTTGGGATTGGTGGGCACTTTCTCCCGACCCCCCGTCGATTCTCCCAAGCACGGAGGGACTCCGACTCCGCCAGTCACTGCATCCACCACCCAGCCCCGGGCAGTGTTCTGTGCAGGGAGCACAAGGCTACCAGTTTCTCAAACCCTGAGAGGCCACTTCACATTGTGGCCCACTAGCCTCAGATTTCCGACCAGGTCTGTCCTTTCCCCACCTGCCTTTCTCCCACTAAGACCTCTGTAAGGGGTAGGGGACTAGCCGGCAGTTAAAGAGGGGGTGGGGGAAGGTTCCCATAATCTCTATCCAGCACACTCACCTTTTTTTTAAAAAAAACAGAACAAAAATTTTTAATTTTTTTCTTTGGGTTTGTACAACAAATTTACAGTGTAAAAAATATACAAGTGAAAGCGAGGCCATAAACCAGGGTGTGGGGAGGGGCCATTCGGTCACATTAAACAAGACATTTCTGAGTTCTTCCTTTGGTCTGACTACAGCCCCCTCACCACCTGGGGGAGGCTGCAGAGCTGGAAGCTGGGGGTCAGACCCCAGTCCCAGCCCTGTCCCCCACACGGGCAGGGTGGGGGCAGGCACATCTGGAGCAGCTGGTGCTGCCTGGCTCTCTCCGGCTTTGGAGTGGGGGCGTAGCCCCTTCCTCGCCCCAGGCCCTGGCTGGCTGACCTGGTGAGCGGTGAATGGGGTTGGCGGAGTGGCGCTGGCAACAGGTGGGGAGTGAAACAGGTCGAGTGAGTAGGAGCCTCTGGGTGACAGTGAACACAGGGACCTCCAAGGCGTCTGATCTTACTCATCCAAGTCATAGGACAGCCCTGGGTTCTTGATAGAGGCCCAGAGTCCTGGATCCCATGGAACAAGAGACTCTGGGGACCTCAGTGGACCTGAGGCTTCTGTTCCCTTTCAGTAGAGCTCCCTGCAGAGTGGGGACACCAAGGCCCCTAGATTTCGGTGGCAGTGATCTCCTCTAGGCAGATGCAGGGGGCCGGCTCGGCCAGGCCCAGGTCGGCGAGCTCCCGGGCCTCCAGCTCCAGGCTGAGCTGCTGCAGCTCCTGCTCCAGCTGCCGGTTCCGCCGGTACATCTGGATATAGTTGTGCTGCAGCTGCTTCTGGTAGCGGATCACCTGCTCTTTTTCCGCCTGCCAGGCCAGCCGTTCCCCCTCAAAACTGTCCCTCTGCTCCTCGCCCCGCCGCCGCTCCTGCTGCAGCTCGGCCCGCAGCCGCTCCACCTGGGCCCGCAGACTGCCTCCAACCCCGGCTGCCACACGCTGTGCCTTGGCCTCATCACTCTCTGCCAGGAGGAATGGGTCAGCAGTGGCAGGTGGCACAGGAGGTTCCCGGAGTCCAGCCGCCTCGGTGTCCAACTGCCCAGCCTTCTCCCGCAGCCGCTCAGCCTCCTGGCGGTGCCGCTGCAGCTCCTGGGAACAGGCCTCCAGCTCCAGCTCCCGTGCTCGGGCTGCCTCCTGGAGACCCCGTGCCCAACCCTCACTGACCCGCAGAGCGGCCCGTGCCTCTCGCAGGGCCACCCGCAGGGCCACCAGCTCACTGCCCTTCTGCACCAGCTCTGCCTGAGACTCCTTCAGTTGCTGCTTGAGCAGGGAGATCTCGCCTGACTTCTGGCACACCTGGTGGTGGGAGGGAAAGACGGTGAGAAGGGTTCTCCCAGGGGGCCAGGCCCTGACATCATGCTGGACATTTGGTGGACAGGAAGTTTGATCCTTATACCCATTTTACAGATGGGAGACACTGAGGCGAGCCCAGTGACATGTTCAAGGTCATACAGCTAGTTAGCGGCTAAAGTGGAACTCAGACCCAGATCTTTTTCCTTCAAAGTGCTGTCTTTAAACCCCAAAGCTCTGGGGACTGGGTGATGGTGGGTTTTGCAGGAGTGGAAGCAATGGAGGGCAGTGCCCGCATTTCCAGTCGAGAGGCCCTCCAGTATTTGGGTAAAAAGCGTAAACAAAGGAGTTAGATTGCCTGGGTTCAAATCTCAATTTTGCCACAGACTGCGTATAATTTTGGGCTCCAGCCTTTCTGGGCCTCTGTTTCTGCATCTCTAAAATGGGGGTATTAACAGTACCCACCTCACAGAGCTGATAATGAACATCAGAGGATTCAGTCTACCCAACATGCCTAGAATAGTGCCCGGTGCTCAGCAAGCATTGCGTTCTAATTACTGGCTGGAAGGCAGTGGACAGAAATGCCACTGGCTATGGGCACTAGACCAGACTAATGAGGAGACCAAACATGAAGGCACAAGGAGGCTCTGTCCCAGGAAGGGAGGCCAGAGGGGGATCCTCATCTCGCAAAGGTGAGGAAGCGGAGGCCCTCTGGGGGTGGTGGGCTCAGGGGTATGGCTGGGCCCCTCTTTCTAGGAGTTGTTCCTCCAGGACCCTGCCACTCTCCCCTCTCGGTTTGACTTACCTCCCACTTGGTCTCCTCGAGCCTGGGCCCGAGCTCCCGCTGTTCCCGCTCAAAGGTGGCGCAGCGCCGCTCCAGCTGTTCGCGTTCCTGCAGCAGCTGTGCAAAGTCGTCCTGCAGCTGCCGCTTCTCCTGCTGCAGCTGGAACACCTGTAGCTGTAGCAGCTGCTGGGCCCGCTGGGCCCGCTGCGCCTGGGCCGCACCATCCTCACGCTGGGCCTCACGCTGGGCCTCACGCTCCCGCTGCCAATGCCGCTGCCGGTCCTCGTACACCTGTGGGCGAGAAGGCCGACTTGGGTCTTGGCAGCCCCGTAAACCTCGAGCCCTAGCCGCCTGCTATCACTGACGACTGCTGGCCCACTGGGGGCTTTGGGCAGCTACAGTCCACTACACTATGATAACAATACGACAATAGTAACAACTACTTCTACAATACTAGAAACAACAACAATAACGGCAAGCACTTACGTAGCGGTTCTTAGGTGCCGGGCATTATTCTAAACGCTTTACACACTTTGCCTTACTTAATCT
>PVKM010030236.1:0-17389 GCA_004027735.1 Carollia perspicillata
GACGCTGGGAGGGCCCCGCGAACTCAGGTTGCCTGCCATTCCCCTTGCTCTTTGGAAAAGACTCTGCTGTGTGGCTCCAAAGAGCTGAGAATAGTGGGCTGGGGCACCTCCGGAGGGCAGACCGGAGACTTTCTGGGCGGGGGGGGGGGGGGGGGGGGGGGAACCTCATGGCAGCCTCTCCCGCCCCCCCGTGGGTTTTGGTTTGGTTGGGGTTTGGGAGCTTGGGGCCCACGGAGAAGCTGGGGACCGGGGTTGCCAGCAGGGCAGGGGCGGTCCTCCCTTTGTCTGACAGAGATCCAGCCCAGGAGCCCCGGACGTCCCAGCAGGACTGAGAACCACAGTGTCAGAACGCAGAACGAGGCTCTAGGATCACCGCACACAGACATGCCCCCGTCCCCCCGCCATCCCAAGACTGGTTCCTATGCCTCCTAGTCAGGAGGAGTGGGTCAAGGTTGCTATTCAGTCTGGGCCGGAAGTCAGAACGCCCTGGGCCAGGCCCTGGGAACAGCCCCCACTCGCTCTGGCCTACCGCTGCTCCTTTCCATCTCTGCCCCACGCTTCCCCGCAGGGCCTGCCTCCCTTCCCACGATGCCCTTCCCTCCGCCTCCCGCTGCCCTTCCGGAGGCAGCCCTTCCCCGAAGCCTCCCCGGTGTCTTTGCCCATGGGCCCACGTCTCCCTCCTCCGAGCTCCCCTGGCGCAGGGTGCCACCCCTGCCTAGAGCATTTGTGCATTTCTCTCCTGTCTCTGAGATTTTAAGCCTTTGGACTTGGGCCCTGGCCTCCCTCACCTCTGAGGGTGCCCCACCTCTGACACAAAGCTATCACTCGTAGTGAATGAACACGTGGGAAAGATCCATCGCTGGCTCCTTGGCTTCTATCTGCCATCTTTTCTGGAGAAGAGGCGGTTGGTTGGTCTGTTTCTAAGGAAGAGGTTGGGGAGAGAACTGGGAAGGGACATGCCCAGCAAATTCCCCAGGGATCTGGGGAGCTGAAATTTCATCAGGGTCAGTACCGAGGCTCAGGGCCTACACAGAGAGGGTGACTAGGAATGACAGAGCAGTTGTCTGGTCTGGGGCAGGAGGAAGGGAGTGGAAATCTTTGCCAGCATGGCCCTGGCATTGTAGGAATTTGTCCAGCCTCCAGGCTTGGCAGGGGGGTCGGTTTCCAGGTGAGGCCAGGAGGGTTCCACTCAGGTATATTCCAGTTTCTTGTGTCTCTGTAGAGAGGGGTGAAGGACAAGGAACACAGGTGCTGGGCAGCCTCTAAAGGTGGCCACCTTTGACCCCAGCACCGTGTTTCCAAATGGACAAAGCTCAGGTATAGATTTGCTTCAACAACGATTCACCTACTTCCTTCTCCTTTATCCAGCGTTCCGCAGGGAGAGGCCTTGGGTTCTGGGACAGGTGCTGGGCAGAGACCTCAATGTGATACGGTTTCACGGGTGTCCCTGGAGTCTTGAATGTGGACGAACCGGAAGCATCCTGTTTAAAACTTACATAAACGCTCTCGTTCCTTTTCTGAAGTACCATGGAGTGGGGGCAGGTGGTGCCTGTGAGGGGCTGTGAGCAAGGGAGCAGCCCTTGGGTGGCTGCCTGGCCTGAGCATTGGCCCTACCTCTGAGGCCCAGAGCTGGGCCCTCCACAGCTGGGAACCTGTCCTGGTGGCCTCTTGTCCTTTCTAAGTCACCCACACACACCCCCCAAGGGCTGTAGGAAGCCGCCACTCAGCCCAGCCCTGCTGTTGAATCAGTCTCCATCTCTTCATTTCGATGGCAGCCTAGATTCATTATTCTTCCAAGATCCCCTCTTGGAAGGGCACCAGCCTCTCATTACAACTGCCGGGGCGGCTCGGCAAATCCGGCATTCTCTGGCTGGTGTCTTCCCTCTGGTCTGGGTGTTCCGCCACCCCTTCAGGCACTAGCAGGGTGGGACAATGGACAAAATAATTAAGCCCCATGAGTTGAAAGGAGACTTAATTTCCCTGTATAAACTTCGGTTTCTTCTCTTCCTGGGTAACTGCAAATGTATTAACCCAGGATTATTCTTTTTTCCTTTTGTAACAGGTTTGCTCTATAGAAGTAAAAAAAATTTTTTTTACTATAGTTTTCATTAGAGTGTAGGACGGATGAACTTAACAACATTAAAGGTATTTCTCCTGGCTTATTATAACACGATGAGCTATAGTCAACCTAGTCTCAAAAAGAGAAGAAGAAAAGGTCACCGCTAACTGATCACAAGACCACCGCACCCAGTTTCTGTGTATTCCCTTCCGGTCTCTGGTGGATGCACAGTGACCGTCCACGGTGCCCCTGCACACTCACCTTTTGGAAGCTCCTAATCCGATAGCAGGTGCCTTGCCTCCTGTTGTTAGGTAATCTTTCTTACCACCATTATCGCACAAAACACTTTTAGTATCATAATGTATTTAACCCACCTCCTGTAGCTGCACATTTGGCTGCTGCTTCTTTCACACTTTGAATCAAGCTGTTCACCTGTCCCTCCTGGGGTCTGTCAGTCCCTGGGGACCAGGTGGAGCGGACAGGCTGGCGGGGAGGGACTAGCAGGTTCAGGTGTGCCCCCCTCACTTGGCACTGGGCCTGACTCCAGCCAACCGGTCCCTGCCGGGCTCAGGGGCCCCGGAAAGGGAGCTCCCCTCCACTCGGCGGGGGGAGGGCATTTCCAGGGCGCAGTTGTCTGTCTGTGCAAAGGTTTTCATTCCTGTGGGCACTCACTTACCCACTGGACTCTGACCATTTCTGTAAACCTACCCTTCATCAGGTGAACAGCAGGGGTCAAATCGTGCTGAATGTTTATACTGATGTCTAGAAGGGTTGTTAGCATAAAAGAAATGCTCCGTAGTTGTTTGTTGGGAGAATAAAAGTCAAAAGGATGATTCACAGCGCACAGGGAACCATGTAAGTCACCAGCCTCTGCCCTTTCCCCCAGGCTGGATGGTGGAATCTGATACAGTGTTCTGCTCCTGCGGAGGAGGGGGGCCTCTGACTCAGGGCAAAGGGCCTCTCCTCTGGCGGGAGTGGGGGGCGGCCTGCACCTCTTTCCTCGGAATCCGGGTTGGAGTTCTCCGCCCTCCACCGCCATTTCAACCGCGAAGTGATGACGGATTACTTAGGGCAGGGTCCCTTGTTCTATCCGCTCCACGCCGCTTTAGGTCACCCTTTATGTAATGGGGTGGCCAGCTTGTCTCAGCTTGCCCGGGACTTTCCTAGTTTGAGCGCCTCAAGTCCCCGCCGGTCCCGGGTAAATGGGAGGGGTTTGCCCTAGTTCCCTGCATCCAGTTCTTAACAACGTCCTGTAGAGGGCGCAGGAGGCACAAAGGGGAGGCCGGCGGCATCGGAGACCGAGTGCTCGTCCCGGTGGGTGGTAATCATATCTATCACACCGTCTGGACTAGGTTTCTGCCTCCCGCCGGAGTGACTCAGAAAACTGCCCGTCTCCTGGTCTCCCCCTGCCCCAGCAGGGAACGCCTGGGTCCGTCCTCCAACTTGCTGCAGAAGAGTTACCTGGTCCGCCCAGCAGGAACGGGCTCTCTGGTTTTCCATCCTGAGAAGGCAATCACGTATCAGTTGTGGTTCGTCTAGGGCTGCCCAGTGCGTCTCCCTCTAACAACCCGGGCACCAGGGCAGCTTCGGCTGCAGCAGAACAGATTGGCTCGCTTTTCTTCCCAAGTGTCTAGCAACTGCTGTCTCCTCCTCGTTTACAGACCTACCTTAGGAAATGAAGTGGGAAACCATAAAATTATGTTCCAAGTGGGTGGCGCTAATGAAAAATAGTCTTGCTCCATCAGCCTAGTAAGAGGGGAGACCCACGCAGATCCTGCTTTGGGCAGTAGCCTGGCTGCAGCCCACGGGCAAGTCAGCTACTCTGGTTCACACGGGTACACTGGCGCCTCATGTGCATCAGCTCCCTGCTTTGGTGCATAAAGAGTATTCTCGTTACGCGTTCAAGTGGGTTTCGAGGTGTTTAGAACAGACGCTACCACGGTGGAATCCTTTACCAATTCTTCCGCTTGCTCACCCTTCGTTGTTAAGCCACATACTTCGGGCGACCATTACAGTTCATTAAATATGCCGCGAGAATTGTTTTGTAAGGAGTGCCTGACTGAGAACACCGACAAAACGATTAAAAACCCCAGAGCTGCTGTTTACAGCCTGGAATGTCATCAGTGTGGATGTTTGCATCTGCAAAAGGGTCTGGGAAGGGACTATGTATAGCAGCCAGTCCCAGTGTTCTGTAAAGAGAAGTTATTTGCTTCTAAGCTCTTCTCCCTCTTCAACAGTCCTTTTAAAAACCGGAGTGGGTTTGAGAAGAGTGCTGGTGTTTTTAGAGAGTTTCGGAAGAGAGAAGGCCAGGTGGCAGCGGCTTGGAGTTTGCGTCTCACAGGTGGAGGTGCTTACTGCCCACCACCTCCGCAGCCTGGAATGAGGCGGACCTGGGTGGGAGCCTGTCTCCGCCGTAGGCCGATAGTGTGATCTTCCACAGGTGAGGTAACTTCTCTGAACCTCAGTTTCTCCATCTGGAAAACAGGGACGATGTTTGCAGCCGTCCCTCATTAGGCGGTTGTAAGCGTGAAATGAGGTATAATGCGTGCCAAACGCTGAGCTCCGAGCCTGGCACCTGGCGGGGGGTCAACAACAGTTTGTTGAAAGATCCAGTAGTTCCTCTTTTCTTACCTTGAAGCCGACTGCCTATTCTGTTACCCTGCCATTGCTTCCGCTGGAATTATCCTGCAGTTGGTTAAGTGATCGCTTCCCTTGTATTTCATTAGATACGCCCACTGAATGGGTTCGGGTGTTCCCCAAGGTGTCCCAGGTATCTGTCCTGAATTATCGTCAACATCACCACCACCACCACCACCAGCAGGAGCAGCTAGTGTTTATTGAGTATTTACGATGAACCAGCCGTTCGGCAAAGGGGTTTTGTTTTGTTTTGTTTTGTTTTTTTCATGTGGAAGGTGATAAATTTGTTTGCCGGCCACTTGCAGGGGAGCCAAAAATCGGAGGCAGCAGGCTTTCCCCGAGAGACAGAGAGGCATTTGTCTGGCCAGCCGAGCAAGGCCACAGATGAGGCTCGAATCAGTCTCTTCCGACAAAGGCTTGGGAGCAGTTTTAAGAGGTGAAGGTATGGGCGGTGATAAGGTGTAATAAATACGACACCTATTTATTAGTTCGAATTCAGGGAGTCTGACTGGGTAGTCTGTGAACTGAGCCACCCGAGGTTAGGGATGCAGGAGGGGCCACAGAGAACAAAGAAATTCCAGTCCGTCGGAGTTTATCGGGCCTGTGCGTGTCCAGATTTGGTCTCCGAACCAGACCTTCCTTGTTGACAGGTCCTTTGCTTCTTCTTCAGACCCAGGTAGTCAAGGCAGCACCTCTTCTACTTGAGTTCCGTGAATTTTGGTTCTGCTGTGCTCTCGAGGTCAGTTAGCAGGTAACTATACCTGTCCAAGCCTCTGGGACCTGTCTGATCTGGTCTGGTCTGGTGGTCTTGAGACAGGATAGTAAGCAACTGGGGACATTCACTGACAAGTGGAGTAAAAGAAACTGAGACAAAATAATTAAACAAGGCCAAACGATTGGAGCAATTTACAGCCAGCTAACGGATCACAAGGCTTTATCTTCCCTAACCAAGGACACTTAGGAGCATATTCCAGACCACCCCTGGAAGGCCAGCCTTGGTTCTGGCCCCTCTTCAGTGACATTCTTTAAAAATAAAACTAACCAGAAAATAACCCTCACCCGTCTATACACACATTTTGATGAATCAGCATATCGAAGGACACACCTGGAGAGCTAATGAATATTCTGCTAAGACCCTCCCCTAAGGTCTCCCTTAGGATTCCTGGAGGCCAGAGAAAGATAAAAAGCCTCAAGACAAAGGACCCACAGTAGCCTCTCTTTTTCTTTCCTCTAAACTCTAAGGGTTCCCATCAGACTTGCGACCGGAAGGGCTGACCCCCTGCACCTGTCTCCGAGGCCCCTTTTTCCTCTGACTTTCCAGTGAGCCAACAGCAGCCCGGTCTTGGCTCACTCCATTTGCTGTGACTTTCACTGCTCAGCGAGCCAAAGCAGTGAGACCTTTGAAAAGGTCTCCAAGGCTCACAGATTGACAGGAAACCACAACAGGGGTAAAATGCAAACAAAACACTCCCTCTGGGACAGGAGGACAGTTCTCCGTGCAGCACACTAAACTCGTATGATGGAGAAGTTTATAGGCCGTGTATTTTAAATCTCTGTTTTCATTTCGGTGGTGCGGAGAACTCTGAGGAAAGGAGGTGAGGATTCAAAAGGGAATAATTTTTGCCTGTACATCTCCCATTATAAGAATACTGGTCTCGCCCTGGCTGGTGTAGCGCAGTGGATTGAGTGCAGGCCTGTGAACCAAAGGATCACGGTTCGATTCCCAGTCGGGCACATGCCTGGGTTGCAGGCCCATTCCCAGCAGGGGACGCACAAGAGGCAACCCTACACTGATATTTCTCTTCCTCTCTCCTTCCCTTCCCCTCTAAAGATAAAAAAAAAAAAAAAGAATACTGGTCTCCAAGTAGATTCTTATGTCTTGAGTCCTTCCTAACCTTGATCCACAATGATGAAATCCTTAGGACAAATCTTCAATCTCCACATCACTTAGCACCTTGCGCTACAGCCTGAGGCTGAAAAAATGATTTGTAGGAATTGACTGATCAACTCTGCCCCCAGATGATGTAGATTTCACCAGTGAAATGTTCTACTCTAACATTGATTTCAGGGATCCGAAAATATGACTCAGAAGGATGTAAAGTCCGTGGGCATACAGTAAGTGCTTGAGAAGTGCTGGCTTTTATTATTATTAGGTGATGGTGGAATTCACTTTCGCTAGTTTGCCCTTGAGTTCTCAGCTGCTGCTGACCTGGGGCTGACGCTCCAGGTGTCGGGAAACGTACCTTCTTCCTTTTAGTGCCTTTTCTCCAAAAAGCGTTATCCAAGCTACCACGTGGGATCCTTTGGATGAATTTGGATGGCGTGCAGACCTTTTAAAATAATGTTCTTTCGAAAAGAATGTGTTTAAGTATAACTGTAACGAGTAAAAGAGCTGTTGAAGAGTATTCCTTTTACGGCAAAAGACAATCGTTTTGCATTTATGCTGATACAAAGTTCCCTCTTAAAATCAATTATTAAAGTGGAATAAAGAAGTTGATTCACAGAAAGCTGTTAAGTAATAACGGTACCGGCGGTACCTAGAAACGGTACAAATTGTGGGAGTGGTATGCAAATGATCGAACTTTGCTCCACACGACGATGTTCATCAACCCTCATTGTACGGAGTTTGCATCGAACACATAGCTGCAAAATCTGTGTGCTCGACAAGAACTTGAGATCATCATAGAGCAAACCTCTGAAACAGGCGGTTTCCGAGGTATAGAGATTTGTGCCTTGATTAATGCAGTCCGTGGCGGGGGAGCTAGATTTTACCTTGTTTGAAAAACATGGGTGCTTTCTAGTGGTCTAGACCTCAGACATACAAAAGGGGTAGTCTCTTACCTCCAGCGCATCACGAGAGACGCTGGAAGAGAATCTGCTCTATGACAGGATGTCAAGGGGCACCTGTCTTGAAATATATCAGTCTTTTACTTGGAAGAGAATTAAATTGGTTGTATTTGGCTTCATGGTGTAGAAGCCAGGGCCAGGCGGACAGATTTCAGCTCAATGAGAAGAAATATTTTGGTTATTTAGGCCTGAATGTCAAGGAGTCTGAGGTGGCTTTCCTTTCCTTTCTATATGGCTCATTGGCGGAGCCCCTTATCTGCAGTTACCATCTCAGTTTTATTTAAAGGGCAATTAGCTCATTTGGGCATTTCCCCTCCCCACAGAACACTTTTTACTCCTGAAAACATGCAAAAGAATTATAAGAACTTTTTTGGTGCTAAATGAGAAAACATGTGAACATAAGCCAGCTAGTTTAACTCTCTGCTCACCACAATATATATTTTAATCAGGCTGTTAAATCCTTAGTAGACTGGGATTTGCATTTTAATCAGAGTTTTGAACAATATGCAGTAATTACTGGAGAAGTACAAAGGTCAGTCTGAGAAACTGGAAGTTCCACCATGTCACACTCAGAAAGCTGCTATTGAAAGTTCATAATTTGGACTATAAAGTGCAGAATTATTAGGTCGAAGCAGGTGAAACTATCGTTTTGTAGATGAAAACCTACACTGGCAATTTCATATGGTCCCACCTAATATTAAGACATTTATTAACAGGTTTGTAATTACTAATACTTAGACATTGTCTTCTACTAAACTCAGAGTTCTCCCTACTATCCTGACCAAAGAAACATCGCCGTAAGCCAACTTATAGTTCCATATGATTTCTTCTACGAAGGCTGAGTTCATTTTAGCTTGTTACGTAGAGGATTTTTCATCTGTAAAGACGTGAAGCCCTCTGGTGTGCAAATCATGAAGAGAAGTCAGTTGTTCCAACCAGGTTTGCCCTGCGGTGAAAACCACTCCCGAAAGCAGCTGGGGGGACTGTGTGCGGCAGGGCTTGGGGAGCGAGGGGAGCGCTTTCTGAAATGAGGATTTACCGAGGTATAATCCCAGCCTCACTGCCTGTTCAGCGCGAGAAACCGAAGCTTCCATTTCACAGGAGGCAACGGGAGTTTCACATCGTCAGCACCGAGGGTCTAACATCCCAAACTAGTGTCTAAATGGGGAGGATCCAAACTGAAAATCTGGAGGGCATCAGGTGAACTTCAGATTCTTTTTTCAACTACAGTGAATCAGGTATTACTGCACCTATTTTCGCGGGACATTCATGTCCCCCCGTGAAAACGAGACAGCTCCTGGTTAACTGTTCCAAAAGTGCTGCTTTACAGAATGCAGAATTTTCATGTTTCGTAGGAAAGGCGCTTTGACGCGCCTGCTGACCGATGAAGATATGAAATCGAAACTCCTGTAAGAAAGCTGGGGGACTAGGCGGGGGTTCCCCTCCCTCACATTCAGTGTTAAAAATTAATATAAATTTAAGCCCTCAAACTTTATTCATATTCAAAATAAATGCACTAAAAGTCATGGCTATTTGAAGCAGTAGGGGACAGAGACAGAAAGGAGTTCCATTTTACCCTTGAAACAGGCTCCAAGTTTAAGCGATTTGCTCCACGCCCATGGAGCAAGAGAAACAGTCGCAGATCTCGACTCCATCCCACATTCTCGGAGAACCCAGGAAACAGCTGGGAACACTGGTGGTTTCTGCATCTGTTGCTGTGACGGGGGAGTTGGAACCAATCTTCCTCCCCGTGTCTGGCGGTTAAGAGCTGTCAAACCCCACCTGATTTACGCCTGTTCTGCAGCCAGCTGCTGCAGCGTCGAGAAGCGCAGGTGTGCTTGCTGAGTGCCATCTCCAGCTTGGCCAAGGTCAGGCCCACTCCCACCCACTTGGACCCCAGGACCATGAGTACCCCAGCTTGCTCCTCTGCCCCATTTTGACCACTGGGGAGTGGTCCAAAGAGGACATCCAATTTGGTGGGAACGAGAGGCTGAAGTTCTTAGCCCTGCGAAGCCTAATCGATCAAGTAGGTAAGTTAGTTCTTTGATTCTCCAGAGAGAGACAAGAGAAAGATCGCAGGTTGTCATATAGAAAAACAGGCTGTTCCCACCCAGTATCATTCCCTTTCTTCCCCTCGGTCTCAGGAGGCTGGACACTGGAGTCACACACGGTCAGTGAATTCACTAGATTAGTCTTGCCCACACAGAGAAGTTATTTCTATGTAAGCGGAGGGCCTATACGTTTTATTGAGCCGCATCTTTTCCAAAGGACTGTCATAAATTTCTTCATATTGCTCACAGGCATTATTTACTTCCGGAGTAAATGACTACCTATGTGACACGACCAGAATGTAAGGAAACTAATTTTCACAAGTGTCTTGCACAAATAGTGCAGCAATCTGGGTGAGAAAGGACTGTATGCAATTTTATAATGGCTGAATGACCACTCCATTCTGTCACTGTGTTACTCTAACAAAATTATTTGCTTGTTTTGCATGTAAGTATTTAGTGCATTAAGAACACTGAGACTTTTTTCCTTTTTTTAAAATTTATTTATTACGTTTGGACCTTAAGAAACACGTACCATTAGATGTAGCACTATTCAGCAAAACTCTACTCTAGCTGGTGGGAAGCACACGGGTCACAAACCGTCTTGCTCCTAGTCTCCTGAAGACTTTGCCGAGTTTATCAGAAAGGTGGGCTCTGATCTGTGAGATCCTGAGCCTGAGGTTGTGAATGTTTTGATTACAGTAAAACAATTTCAAGTGGTTGAACTTAATTCCCAGCTGTCTTTCTCCTAGAATGGGCCAATCATTTTGAAGTTATATCCTCCCTTGCCAGAACATTCAATTCCTTAAGCTTTGTCATCTGTCTTTGGAAAACTTGATAAAAAAGAAATCTCTTTTTTCTGCGCAGTAAGGGTGAACGGACCAGAACGTACCCGGTATCCGCTGTAACGGGAAGCGGGAGAGAGAGTATGTGCCACATGCCTGTCAGTGACTAGTTCAGACGCTGGGAGCTACTCTAAGGAGGCTGCTTCTCGATCCACACGCCCCAAGTGTGGCTGTGGGTACACTCAACACTTGAACATGACTCTCAGTTATCTGACACTGATTACGAGTAAAACAGGGCTGGTGAACAAACGCATATTCATACACAATCGCGTTTCCAGGAAGCCAGCTGCTCTTTGGGGAAGCAGACAGGGAAGGGCAGTCTCAGGGAGCTGCCCACGGGGACCGAGGAGACTTAACGCTGTGGCTGTGGTGAGCGCCTGGTGAGCTGCAGGAAGGCATTTAAGAGGGGACTCTGCAGCATCAAAGGGCAGGTCACTAAAAGAGGGGGGCGTTCTCTTAGTGAATCTAAACTCTGAGGCGTTCAGCAGTTGAGGGCTAGGAACAAGAATGAAGAAGAGAACCGTCGTCACAACCACGTAAGAAAGGTGACCGCACCGTGTGGCTCACGGTGCTGCATGGTCCGAAAGCCTCTGGTGGTGTGATATGGCCAGGAAGATATTAGCACAGAAACCACGTAACACCATTAAAACTCAAAAACTTTTTTTTTTCATTTAAAAAAGTACTCAGAATACATAAAACAAGGCAACATTTACTCTTTTTTCTCATCCTCCGGTGCGGGGTCTGCTGGGGGCTCCTCCACGGTCGCACTGTTGCTCTCCGAGCCCGTGTTGCTGTCGCTGGTCCCTTCCTCGGCCATACTGTCCACCCCCTCCTGTCCACTCTCCTTGTCCTCCGGAGTAGACGTGCCTTCCTCACCATTCTGCTGGCTTTCCACCGTTTCCTCGAGGTGTGTCTCCTCTGCAATCATACATTTGTCCCTGTTAGTTCTAAGACCAAAACTGACCCTTCTAACGGTGCCGACAGTCTCAAGCTCTGCTGGCCAACACGGGAGCCGCCAGCCACGCGCGGCTGTTCAGCACCCAGGCGAGCTCGTGCGGCCGAGAGACTGCGCATGTCTGAATCAATCTGGGGTTTAAAAATGGACTTCTTAATGGTAAACTGACAAAATGTAAATACAGGTCAAGTATTTCAGACGAAAAGTTAGCCTCCAAATCTAGATGTGCTGTGAGTATAAAATACACATCAGATTCTGAAGACTTCATGAAAAAAATGTAAAAAGTTAGTACTTCAAAAGTGCTGATTACGTAGACATGATGTAAAGTACAGCACACAGAATACAGTCAGTGATACCGTAGCAACTATGCACATGTCAGGTGGGTGCTGGACTCATCGGGGGGTCACTGTGGGAATTACATAAACGTCCAAGCACTATGCTCTGCACCTGACGCTAAAAAATAGCACTGAGTGTCCACTGCAAATGAAAGAGAGTCGACTGCATGCCAAAATGACGTTGTTTAGGATATACTGGGGCAATTAAACATATTATTAAGAGTAAGTTCACCTGTTTAGCTTGACTTTTACAGAATGTCACTAGCGGAAACTCGATAATCACACAGGGACCTACGTTTACGTCTACGGGACGACGTTGGAGCGCCGCGCTCTGGACTGAGTGCGGGAGGAGGTCTGTGCGGCGGCGACACGGGCTGGCGCTGTAGGGGCCCCGTCAACAGTCACGTTGGACTGTTTTCTGCAGGAAATTAAGAGTGTGAGGTTTCTGCTCTAATAGGTTCAATTTTCTTGGGTTTTCCCCTGGGCTAAGAGGCTAAAGCTCTGAGAGAGAGCCCACAGGCACGTGCTCCTCATAGATGACAGAACAGACACAAAGGACGGAGCGTTCGGGGGAGTTGCAAAACGAGCCGAGACCACACCGTGCTCCGGCTCTCAAACTCTTGCATTAACCACAAAAAAGCTGGCATGCTCCAAATTTCGTCAAGATAAAAAACATGTTGACACAAAACAGAAAAAGGCTCAAATAATGAAACTTAAAATCTGACTATCTGAAATGCGAATCTGCTGAATTTTGTAGAAATGCTCTATATTTTATTAAATGTTTCCCAGATGTCAAACTGGAAGTTGAGCTCAAACTGCCGGTTGCGCACTGAGTAGGACTGCCGCCCCCACCCCCCCTGCCGTGGTCCAGGAAACCTCCGGCTGTGTGTCCTGTGACCCGTCTGCTCGGTCCTGTTTGCACAGAGCACTGCGTGGGGACGGAAGGCAGGTGGCCGTAAAATTTCAAATAGTGATCAATTTAATGAATGTTTTATGTCAGTTTTGCTGCTGCTTCCCCGCCCCCACCTTGAAGAATGCTTTTAATCAGAAAAATGAGTACCCCTGGAAGAAAGAGTCTTTCTAGGACGGGTTAAGCAAGCTTTTCTGCAGAGGCTCCCTACGAAGTATGGTGGGTTTTGCGGGCTGGGCCGTCTCCATTGTGACTGCTCGGAAACACCGCTGTGGCCCTGAAGCAGCCGCACGCAGGCAGTGTGTGAAGGAATGGACGGGACCGCGTCCCAACAAAACTTTATAAAACAGGCGGCAGGCAGATGGTGGCCCTGTCCTAGCACACCGACAGTAACTTATCTTAAGAGCAACGACCATGTCTTATTTTAACAATTCCGGCAGTACAGGCTAAAATATCGCATGGCAGTACCATGTCAAATCCAATACTCAGTGACTGTATGTACATTTTCTTTCATTTATCCTCTGGAGCTCTCTCTCTGAGACAAGTGCTAGAATACCTGCGAATGAGGGAACCGAGATGAAATGACTACCCCAGTCATAGTGCTAGCACGGGGCGAAGCGGTGTCAGACCAGACCTGACCCCAGGGCCGGTGTCCTTAACCATCGCACCATCACACCTTACGTTCCCGAGCCAGAAAATGGCATGGCTCGATCTGGTGAAATAACCGAGACCTCAAAGAGCAAGATGAAGACAACACGCCACTGTGTTTTGCAGGATGCCAACATTTTCAGAGAACCTACCCTGGGGTCAGGACTCGGAAAGAAATGGGTAGCTCGTATGAAGAGTAACCGGAGGGGCGAGAGGAGCCGAGCGACCTCTGAAACTCACGGAGAAAAAGGAATCAAAACGAACCGACGCTGGAGTCGGCGGGGCGGCTACCTGTCTCCATGGGGATGCTCTCGCCTTCCTTCTTCTCTTCGGTCTTCCCGGCCGCTGGCTCTTCCTCAGGAGCAAGGCTGCTCTGACTGCGCTCGGCCTGCTCGGCGGCCTCCTTCTCCCTTTCCTCCTGCCTTTTGCGAGCCTGCTCCTCTGCCTGTGCAATTTCAGCTGCGATTTTTTCCATATCCACTTCTATTTTCAAACCACACAACTAGTCGTCAGAAAGAAAGAAAAAACAAAACTAACTTAGTAGTGGTCTTTTCTTACAATCTCTTAAACAACAAAATTATTTCAAAAATGGGTTTTCTTGGCTATAAACTGTATGTGTATGGGAGGAAAAGAACAGGGTTCCCGGTCTTCTCTGAGACTCTTGTGGCTACAGGAAAAGAGAGCTGCAGCCAAGTAACACCAAATATTACAAAAACAGTTGGCGAGGCAATGCTGAAAGCCCTGGAACGAACGAACGAACGAACACACACACACACACACACACACACACACACACACAGCCAGCTAGCCAGCCAGCTTCCATTTCATACTCCGGGCTACCGAACACTAGATTTAGCTGTTTTATACAAAGTGCAGACTGTGCGCTATATCTAATGAAGATATCCCACTAACGAAGCTCAATAAAATAAAAATAATTCATGACTGCATGAGTTTAAAACATCAGAGGGCTCTACACTCTATGGGCCTAGTACCTGTGTGCATATTATATAATTCAAACCAATAAAATTTTGCCAGAAAATGGAAATAATTTTATACAGTGAAGACATACTACTGGTTATAGCAAAGTTAACCCTGTTTCAAAGCGAACAACATTCAACAAAAGCATTATTCTGGAAAAAAGAACAAGAAGTAAAGGTAACACGCACAGTGATCAACACGGAGTGAACACATTAAACTGATACCCTTTTAAGTTCATTGTTAAATGAATCTGTGCTTTCCAGGAATTTCCTCTTCTTTTCCTGGTGTCGCTCCTCTATTTGAAGAAGTTCAGCTTCCAGTTTTCGCTGTAAGACATGTGATCGGGCTTTATAATTACTGTATTACTTTCTCTAAAGCAAATGTCAAATTAAAAAGTCTCATTTTGTAATAGTTCACACTTCCTTATATTGAACAAGTGGTTTAATTTTTAATTAAAATCATTTATTACACAACATGTCTAGCTAAGGCTTTTTAAAAAGTAAAATGTAGCATAGAAGAATCAGTATGACTAGTAAGTACGTGATGTGAAATACTGTTTCAGGCCTGAGCAATTTCGGAAATACTGAGCAAAGCAGTAAAAGGTTGACAGGATGTTTCAAAATTCTTAACGAACAGTTTTTATTACAAGGCTCTGTGCTACGGTTTTCACGATAAACTTACTAAATCTCTGGGAAAGCAAGCCTGCTTCCTGAACCAGGAACAGGTTGGACTGAACACAGAAATACTGAACAGGCACTCTGACGCGTCACACAGAACCTGGGCGCCTGGGACCTGGGGCTTAGGCCCACTTTATGATATCCGCTGTGACTTTACCTGGTGAACCATTAAGGACTGGACCTGTCGTTTGAGGACCTGCATTCTGGCTGTGGTGACGACTGACCGAACGTCCGGCACCACGCTCTCACTGAGGATCTCACTGATGAGGCGGTGGTTCCTCTGGAACCGGGCGGTGGCTGTGTGCTTCATTGAAAAGCCATCGTCGTAATCTGGAATAAACGAGATGTCCTGGAAACCAGGTCACCAGTAACCGTAACCAGGGGTGTGGAACGATGCATACACTCGATTGCCAAGGAGCCACGGCTCTCGCGAGCGGGGCTAAGGGCCATCAGGGGAGCACTGGGGCGGTCACTTGATAAAAACCACACAGGACATGCAGTGTTCAGCGACCAGGGAACTGTTTTTTCTCACAGAATCTTTCTTTACGAGATGATACGTGTCTGAGAAGGACTTGGGTGAAATACAAAAGACATATAATACCCATGTGTCGTTTAGCCTGGAAATCAATGTGAAGGCTGCTATGAGAGCAAAACAAATTCTGCCAAACGTTTCACTCTCTTGGTGGTGATTCAGGCGTTTAGAACTAATGACGACCTGTGCATCGGGTGGTATCTTTGTCAACACAGCACTCTAATTTAAAGTAATGAAAATGCACACCGCAGAGAAAACATTATCTCTAGGACATTATACCTCACGGGCGACATTTATAAATTCTAGACGGATTTCTCAATTTACTGGAAAAAAACTTCACAGTGCTTCTTTCTACTCCGTGCTAGCAATTCAGTTTCGTGGACCAATACATTTGTTTTATTAGATTAAAAGACCACCTAGGACTGAGACGGGAGTAAACGACAGAAAACTGTACTTGAATGACAATTAAAATAAAAATTAAACAAACAAACAAACAAACAAAAACCCCACCTAGGCCTTCAAAGTAGTTTTACAGGAAACAAACCAATTTTAACTTTTATCAGTTTACAGTTACAGATGTCAGTGGGCAGAGGCATTGTGTTGTTCGCATCCGCTCAGATTCATACGCGCACAGTATGGCTCTGCTCTATGTGCTTATTTTTCAACAGCGGTGCAAGTGCTTCCGTGATCTCAAACTCTGCCCTGTCCCCTCCAGTTTTTCATGCATCTGCTAACAACCTGCACTATTATTTATTTAATAATGTTTAACTTAACGCACTGAAAAAAAAAAGCTTTCTCTTAAACAGCACACCCTAAAAGGAAAACTCCTCTCGGACGCACCGTGCCACCCTGGCGTCCCACCCCAGGTGCAGGGCCCGCCCTGCAGAGCGCCCTGCCACAGGCCCGAGCCCGGCTGCCCTGTCCCGGCTCAGGGCCTCCCTCACCACCGGGCGCTCAGGCGGGCCCTGAAACTCAGTATCACAAACAGCGGCTGCCACTACAAACTGTCGTGCAAACTGCTTTTTGTTTTTTACAGTGACTTCTTTAGGATATATGCTTCTGAAACGAAAAATGTCGGAATAAAAGATAGCGTTAACAAAATTCTGTGACCTCTGTACTTTTTAAAGGAATTTTCACATTCACACTAACAGTTATAAACGGTGCATTTGTGCAACCTGCATCTGAGTCGTCTTTGTTTTCTTCTTTCACGTCCATGGCTCCAAGACTGACCAACAGTGAGGGAACAACATCTTAGCGATTTGGGCTTGTCTTCCCTCGCACTCCGCTTGTCTGATTGTATTCTGGGGAGGGAGGCAGGCTTCTGTTTCCTGATTTGCCAGTTACTTACTTTATCTCATAAACACTCTCTCTCCAAAAGGTCATTTAAAAAAGGCTTCACTGTTTCGTGCAGATAACTGATATATCTTACAGGAGTTTTAACAGCCTTCTTTTTGAAAAGAATTTGGCAGCTGTTGTATTCATGGACACGTCTTTGTTGGTTTTACGTACACCCCCACCTCCCAAGTCTTCCTCTTTCTACTCTGTCCTAAGAGACAAAGTCCAAGGTCTAACGTCATTCTTCCCCTGGCATCTTAATTACTACCTGTCCTTTCTCTGACAAACCTACCAGGCAGAAGTTGGAGGGAGAAGCAGAGAGAGGGAACCTCTTTTGAAGACTGTCCCTGAGTGACCCCCTCAGTGCGTCTCAATGTCCACGCTGTCACCTTTCACCTAAGGAAAACTATTTTCTACGTAGGGCTTCTACGTTGCTAGCCTTAGTTTCCTCTTATGCTGAGCCCCTTCCTTCCAATTATTTGTAGACTGGATATTCTGTTTAAAATTTTTTTTTCTTAGTCTGTGTGTTCTTCTTGCAATGATCATCCAATCTGAGCAGTTAAGACCTGCGCATGCCAGTGTC
>PVKM010030237.1:0-17376 GCA_004027735.1 Carollia perspicillata
AGGGAGAAGACTCATTCAGTCTAAAGAATCCTATTTATAGGTTCCCTCTACCGCTGCTTTTTGTCCTGAGGCCTTCAGTTTCAGTCTTGTCATCTTGTTCCCCAAGGGGGCCGGCAGGCCGTGGTACCTAAAGACAAGGCTGAAGGAGAAGCACAAGTTAAGCTCTGTCTTCCCAGAGAGCATTTCTAGATTTTTCTTGTGCTAAGAAGGCTGTGGCCTGGCTCTCTGATCCTGTCCATCGCTGACCGTTGTCCTCTTACCCCCTCAAGTGTTGATTGAAGGCTTCGTTTCCGTGACAGTTCCAATCCTTTGTCTTTGAATGGCGTTTTTATAGATTGTAAAATACTTACACATGCACTGACTTGTCTGATCTTCCTAGTACCCCTCTGAGCAAGCATCTTTGCTCCATTTCAGAAAAGGACACTGAGGCCCAGAGAGGTCACCTGACTTGCTTAGGGACATAAAGTCTATTCATCAGCAAAGCAGGCCCTCCACCCATACCTCCTGATTCCAAACCCACCACTTTCCCCCATTAAACCTTATTTCCCTGAGTGAAAAAGTCTAATGCAATCAGTGGCTCATTCATTCATTCATTCATTCATCTAATATTTATTGATCATCTTTGATACAGCAGGCATTGTTCCAAGAGTGAGGATATAGCTGGCAACAAAGTCCCTGCCCTCATTACAGCCTAGGCAGTGGCAGATAATAAATGAACAAGCAACGTTAAAAGCACCCCAGGTAGAAGGAGCAGCATGTACAAAAGTGCAGGCAGAAAAGAGCTCGGCATATTTGATTGCCAAGAACACCTCGGCAAAGAACAGTCGAAGGGCTCTGTGACTACAGTGGCCTGAGCAAAGGGGAGAGTGGTAGGAGATGAGCTAGAAGAAGGGGTTGGGGAACGTGGTAGGAAGATCTGGGGGAAACTCCGAGGAAGGAAGGAAAACCTGCCCCTTGGAAACTTGCGTCCCTTGTAAATAACAACGTGTGTGTTGATCGACTCTGGGTTTTAACACATCTCCCTCTACTTGCTTGTCTCTTTCACAGGCCTACAGGTTTTCCCAGCTTCCTGAAATGGTCATGGGCTCTCCCCCGCCACCTGTACCTCCCCGGACTGGCCCCGTGGCTGTCGCTTCTCTCAGGCGGTAACATAGTCTTTTCTTTGTTTAGAATATTTGGAAACGATTCGGTCCTGTGTACCCCAACCAGACACATTTCCTTCATGCTGTGCCCCATTCTGGTGCATCACCTGTGCAGACAACCATGTGCCTAGGGCGCCCCGAATGCCATGAAGGAAGTGGGGGCCACAGAGGGCTCACCGGCTTTTTGTCATTGTAAATAGAAAGTCCTGTCAAACCCACAGTTGAAGAAACCCGGTGTCAACCACCCCATACACAGAAAGCCCCATCTTTGACCTTGAATGTCTAAAAATTACTCCAGCTTGGGCCACCACAATGGCTGCCTCAAGTCTAGGCACCTCCTGTCATGTGTGCACATCCAGAAATCCCTTCGTTAGTAGGAGTGGTGTCCAAGAGGCCAGGGAGCCGCATGTCTCAGCACCCACCCCAACTCATGACTTCCGAAAGGGAGAGGCTGAGAGCACATGAACTCAGATGTGTCCAGCATTCTCTTGGCTCAGTAATAGAAAAAGCACGTGTTTTTAATAAAGATAGATAAGAAACACAAAGGCCATGAGCCTGGGAGAGATTGAAATAGTCATCTTGTGCAGGGCTGGGAGGCACATCTGGTCCCAAGGGTACGTACAGGCCGCTGCCCTTGCCTTCGGACCCTTGCCTGTCCCCATCGCACTGGTCACACCCTCTCTGTGAACCACTGGTTTGCATTTGTGAAAACAGGGAAGAGAAACAACTTCCCCTAGGTGACAACCCTGCCCTCGTCTTGCAGTAGTTTAGAACCCCCAGCTGTGTGTGCACGCCACCGCTTGGCCCCAGCCAAGCTCAGAGTGGGCTGAGAAGTAGCAGACCAGGGTTCCATCGAACCTGCCAGTAACTGGCTCTGTAAGCCCAAGTTGCTTCACCTGTCTGGTCCCTGGTTGCTTATCTGTGAAATGAGAGCAATAACCTAAATGATCTCAGAGGCCCTGGGAATCCTCAAAGGGGACTGAGAGTACAGTGCAGAACCCAGGGATTCTCCTGGGACGGGTTTTCTGGACAGGTAGCAGATGCTGGGAACAGTAGGAGGGAAGCCAGGGCTGTGGGAATGAGCAGTGCAGAGAAGGAGGGAGGGATTGAGAAAGAAAGGGAGACCCACCCCATACTGCTGAGCTTCCAGTACGTACCCACCTGGATACAGCTAAATCATCACAGCCTCTGTGTTTAACCCTCCCTGGGGAATAGCACAGGGCTTCTCAGTTACTCCCGAGGGTTCTGGCTGGGAGGAGCTCCACACCCACCATTTGTGGTAGGTTTGCCCAAGGCCAGCGCCAATTTCATTTCTTCTCCCAACCACCAGTCTCTTCCCATGTCCTGCACCCTCTGCCATCCTTGCCAGACATCAGGAGGTCACTGTCCTGTCCACAAACCCCTCTGCTTCACAGAGATTCACACCTCTGCTTTGAGGGTGGCCCCCCGTGCCTGGCAGCCTGCCCCCTGTGGTGGCTGCCTTTGCCTCCTGCCATTTTAATTTTAGGGCAGCCTGGAGTCTCTCCATGAAAGGGAAGACAGAGTCTGTGGCTAAAGCACCCTTTACAATAAGGGGAGAGGCAGCCGGTGGAGCCCAGGCTGCCCTCTTCTTCCATGGCTTTCTGAGCACTAAGTGGAAATACGGTTTGTTAAATGGGCCAGATTCTCTGCTTGCCTGGGACCAAAAAAGAAAAAATGTGTTCTCATTCATAACGCTCAGGAAATGCTAAAGTGCTAGTAGGTTCCTGTGCTTGGAGCTTCCCAGGCTCCTCTCTCCCACATCCTCACCTCGCCCCCACCCACCAAGTCCCAGTCTTGGTGTGGGGGCTGGGGGAAGGGTCCTCGGACTCCAGACGGAGCCTTTTCATTGGCTGCCGATGATATCATCACCTCCTAAGTCGACCATCCCCAGCTAATACCCAGCGCTAATTGCTTGGTTTAATTTTTCTGTGTAAATTAAATATGATACTCCCCAAAGACACAAAAGCCACCCTCAGGGGGCCACCGACCTTGAATATCAAAGAATGCCCCTCCCCCTCGGTGATGGTTGTTACCGGTGTGGGCGCACTGGCCCCCTTTGTTATCTGGGAGCAAATGCAGAGGGGAGGACCCCACCCTCCCGGGGGCTTGGAGGCTGCTGCGGCTCCCCAAGGTGACGGCCCTGCCAGGGAAAGCGGCTAACGTAGCCCTCTGCCTGTCTAGGTCCACCTCAGATGTCGGCAGCAAGACCAGGATGGCTGAGTCCTCCGGGCCCGAGCCCACCCAGCTACACGACAGCCCCTCCTTCGCGCACGTGTCCAGAGGCCCCGTGTCCGTGGCGCAGTTGGATCAGTCGGCGTTAAATTACTCAGGTGGGCAAGAGGAGAAAGGGCCCTGGCCCTAACCGGGCCTCCGTGGATCCACACCCCACCTTCCACCTGCCGCCCTCGAGACTCCAGACGACTGTATTTCTGGAGAGCTACTGCTTTTACTTCTTAAAAAGATCTGAAACCTGACAAAATATTGATATGTTACAGTCAGGGTATATGTTAACGTTTTGCCAGATTTTAGGGGTTTTTTAATTGTATATATTTTCAGAGCATTATAGATACAACCATCCACCCCCTATCTCGCTCCTCTTCTCCCCAGAGGTAAACGCGGTCCATGAGCCCTGAGCATTAACCTTTCCCTACAGACGTATGTTACACGACAGTGCACATCAGCGATCTGCAGCCTTTCCCATCTCCTAGCACGAGTAGACTACTTGCTAACATTCTGCAGCACACAACAACACAACAAAGTATATTTTTTTGCTGATCAGGTGGAAAAAATAGGTCTAATTTTGATTTATTTACACCAGATGGCTATTGTTCTGTTTAGCTGTTGTCATTTTTATCTGACAATGTAAGGGAAAAGAGATTAGTGCTCCTAACTAAATAGTCAGGTATCGCGTGTTTGAAAAACTCTTGTGGCACATCTGCTGAAAAGCACTGGTATATAGTAATGCTTGATATACTTTACACCTACATGACTGCTATCTAGCTACACATTTCCTTTTGCACTTCATTTTCTTGACTCAACATTGTTTTTAAGATTTCTCTGGGTTGCTGGGTGCAGCTAGGTCTAGTTCACTCACTGAAACTGCCCCATGATATTATTCTACTATATGATATGCCACGGTTTATCCGTTCCCCTAGTGAGGGACATACTGGTTGTTTCCAATTTGTTATTATTACAGACAGTGCTGAAATGAACACGGAGGTCTGTCCACGCCCCGATTGGTCTTTTACTCTATTCAAACCTTACCTTTTAAGCTGAAACTGCAAGCAGCAGTTGGAAGTGTCACCAGCGGAATCCATTCCTTTTGGTTCCTTTTCCTGGCTCATTAAAAATACCCACCCTCCTGGGAGGAGGACACCTGGACACAGAGGTGTCCTTTCCTCTTGTCAGCAGGCCTGAACTGCTGGGATGGGGGTGGGAGACTTGGCGAGGGCTCAGTGAGGGGAGCGCAGCGATCCTTTCTCTAGAATCACAATCACAGGACTGAGTCATAGCAGTTCCTGCCTTTCACACTGACCAGGCAGGTGACAAGGCTGGGGCTACAGGTGGAGGTCTGCTGCCCCCCATTACCAACTCCCCCAGTTCCAGAGTTTCTGCTCCCCGCACCTCGCCCCCCACCGGTTTCTCGGCTTCCCTGACTTGTGCAAATGTCAGCTGAGTGGGTAGGGTGTAGCCTAATCTCTCCCATCCATCTCCTCCGTGCCAGGTAATACAGTGCCGGCAGTGTTTGCCATCCCAGCTGCCAACAGACCGGGCTTCACGGGCTACTTCATCCCGACGCCTCCCTCATCCTACAGGAACCAGGCCTGGATGTCCTACTCGGGAGAGAACGAGCTCCCGAGCCAGTGGGCAGATTCGGTGAGAGCCTTGCTCGACACTCTTGCGGGGAGGGGAAAGGGACAAGAGGCTGAGACTGGGCGTTTTGTTATGTTATCTTAGCCCGCCTTTCACCAACCAGATGGCTGACGTCAGCCATTTGAAAGGGGACATGTAAGGGGACAGGTAAGATGTGTTGTTCTTTGACAGAGGAACTGGAGACCTGCCAGGTTCTACCTCTCCTAGCAGAGCAACCTTAATCTAATAAATGTTTATAATAACTACCATTTGGGGGGTGTTTTCTATGTGCTAGACACCATGTCAGTTGTTTTACTCATATGATCTTATTTAATCTTCACAACCATTCTATTGAATCCCGTTGGTATTATTATTCTCATGATGGGTCTCATTTTGCTGATGAGGACAGAGGCCTAATCTAAAGCCACACAGCTTTTATAGGGGGCTAGGGCCAAATTTCAAACCTCATCTGTCTGGCTGCAAAGTCTTTTTAAATCTGTTCCTTTAGCTTTAAAATTCCATAAACATTTTAGATGAAATACCAGGAAAATGAAGTGTTAGAAACTCAACTGCTTTGCGTGCACCCCCTGAGGCTTTCTGCCTGACTTTCAGCCGAAGACTGGTTGCCATCATCCCCTGGTTTCTTCCGTCATTGAACTAGGAGCATGTGGCCCAGTGGGCCTGGCCCAGCCCAACTACAGAGGGGAGCAACCCTGTGAACCTGGGTGTTCACACCCAACCCTGCCTCCAAGCCACCTGTCAAGGGCTACTGAGCGAGAGCAAACAAACACCATGAACCAAAACGGCACGCTGACGGCCCCTAGAGCAGGTTGCCCTGGTCCCTGTGTGGGGTCATCCAGCATGGTAAGAGAGGCGGAACCTGGGAGCCCCGGGACTGCATGTCATGTTGGGGTTTGGCCTCAGCATCTGAAGTCTATTCTAGATTTAGGAGAAGTGTTGACACTCAAGGCCTGTGTCATCTTTGCTCTGTGCCTAAACTCCTGGGGTCCATTCTTTCCACCCCTACAGGTTCAACTCAACCTCAGTGTTGGTGTCTGTCCTGACTCTAGTGATGTCCCATCTAAGTGACATCACCAGGGTGAAGTTATTCTACATATATGAATTTTCCTGGTGACCAAAGCCTACCCCTTTAACTTCTAAAATATTTTCATACACCATCTTTAAAAGAGGAACATAATTTAAGTTGCCTTTAGCAAATGATTCAGCATCATTATGATACTAAAAGACATTCGTAAGGTGGTCTCTGATGGTTTGTAGAATTATTGCCCCCACCGGATTCCTCCAGAGTACTGTAATTTTTTTTTATGATTCTGTTCACTGGGTTCTGGTTATATTAAAAAGGTGACCAGGTAGATTCAGATCTAGACCCAAGTACGTTCCCACCAGCATATCCAGTGAGTTCAAATGACCTATATTCTCACCAGTGTGACTCCAGGTTTGGTATCTGTACAATGGTACGTGGCCTCTGTGTTCTGAATCCCTCTCCTTGTCCTCGCTCGCTGCCTGCTTCCAGGATCAGGTGTAGCTTATGCCTTGAGCCCCTTCCTAATCCCTGGTGCCTCTCTTCTCTCTCCTCGTTCTCTGCAGGTTCCCCTCCCAGGGTACATCGAGGCTTACCCCCGGTCACGTTATCAGCAGAACTCTCCCTCCAGACTTCCTCGCCAGTACAGCCAGCCGGCCGGCTTGCACCCCAGCTTGGAGCAGGCCCCGGTGCCCTCCACGGCGGCCTCCCAGCAGAGCCTGGCAGACAACGACCCGTCCGACACACCCCTGACCAACATCTCCACCGCGGCCCTCGTGAAGGCCATCCGGGAAGAAGTGGCCAAGCTGGCCAAGAAACAGACAGACATGTTTGAGTTCCAGGTCTAATGCCTTAGCCCCGTGGGACTGCCAGACTCTGAGGAAACAGTCTTCGGGCTTCTCAAGCCTAACATGTTGGGACTTGAGGCATACACAATGGGTGAGTCTTTCTCATCCTTACTTTCTGAAAAGGTCAACAGTGGGACTTCCGGGAAACAGAGGAAACTCTTGAACAACTGGATTCTCGACTTATTCAACTGATTGTATGTCAAGAAGTCCCTGCTTGGGACTGTATGCTTGGTATTCTGTTATATTAAATGTTTGAACTGTGGGTACATTTCCCTATGGAGCCTTAGTCACGAGAGACACTGGCTAATCTCCAGATTCCTGTCCAATGCCACATTTCAAGAAATCACCAGGAGGCGAAGGACAAAGCTCTGTCTTTGGTGACCCCTGCATGTTAACTCTGTTTCTGTGTTAAAGGCAGTGCAGGCGTGTGATGAAGCACCAGACTGCATTCTCTCTCTCATCCAGCCACGACTGTCATCATTAAAATCACCTCCGGTCTGTAAGGGAGGCGCGGACTCCAGCCAAGAAACTGGAGTCCTTTTCTTTTTAAAGATTCATACTCAAAGTCGGATGCATCGGATGAAAGTCAGCACTATCAATGACTGAACCTATAAATAGTCCCGATCCCCTCCTTCCATTAATTAAACAAAGGCCACGAAAGAGAGATGAGCGGGAAGGACTGATTTGCATTGGCAGGTTTTTGGGAAGGTGCTGTCACACCGGAACCGGAACCGGCGTACCCTGGAAGAGAAGCAGGGCTAAGAGCGTTTAGGGTCCTACAAAAGAAAAGCAGTTATTGGTGGAGCTTTCTCTCTGCCCTGCAATGAAGGTGGCCTGAAAACGAGGCTTCCCTCTCTTTGGGGATAACAAACACATTGACTTTTACAAGAAAATCTCTGTCTCTTCAACGGCGATGTCCAGCCTGGGCTGCCAGGCAGTACAAAAGGAACTAGCGATTGATGCCTGCTAGAAGCAGGGAAAGTGGAACCACAGTCCGCCCGGCCTGCAGCCTCTGCGTATAGAAGCTTCGGGATGCAGAAAATCCATTGAATTACATTGAAATGTAAATAACATTTTAAAAAGTGTATGGAGTTAACCAGTCCCCTCCCCTTCCCAGCCCCCATGGTTAATGGACACTAGGGGACATTTGCTGCAATGGCAGGACTGCCGACCTTGTGAGGGCAGTGTTGCAAGTCACCCACCCCCGGCTGCCATGGCCAGTCAGCCTCCGGAGCTCTGGGTGGACAGTGTCTCCCAGCCTGAGGCACCTGGCGCCTGTCAGTGCAAAGCAAAAACACTGCTGGCTGCAGATGGCCTCGGGGAGAAGACACTGGTCCCTTTGCCAGCTTTGGGAGCCATGCACCACGGTGAGGGCTCCCTTGGGTGTCTGTCGGGGAACGAGGTCCTGTCCTGCCTTCACCCAAGGTCATTGCCGCTTCAGCTGTATCCATTCCCTGAGCCCATCTTTCCATTCTCATGAGTTTCTTTGGTCTTTATTGAGGGAAGGGGAAAGTTAAACGTTGAGAGAAGAGTAGGAGAGGAACTGATTAGAACGGGAGATTCAAAGTCAAAGCACAGACTTTTCAAAGAAGCTGTTTTTATTTCCCACTGGCAAATTGCCCTTTCGGAGCTGTGTCACGGAATCCCCAAACAAGTCTCTTGTTCGGATGATTTTAGGTCGTGTCTTTTGGTATGCTGATTGATCTTTCATAGTGTTAGTTTTTTGTTACTTCAAAAAAAAATCAGCTATAAATAAAATGTATTTTTGTAATTTCCACGTGTATATATGGTATATTTCTACCAATGGCCAGTTGTTGTAATCCACAACCTAAATCAGCTTGCAAAACACTGTGGACAGTGCAAGATTTTATCAACAGATTAACACAACGCCTAATTCTATCCAAATTGGTATTCCATGCACTTGAACGAACAAAGAGCCAAAGAAACTCAGCCTTTCCATGCCAATGGTATGAGTCTGATAAAGTCAGCTACATTGTCCCGCCTTATCGATAATCTTAAGATTTCATCAGTGCAATGACATTCAACCCAGTACTTTGTCTACTCGGTAAATGCCTGGAAATATTGTACGTGAAAATGAAGTTTTAAGACCTTAGTGTAATTAAAATATATGCACATGCTTCAAAGATAGTGTCTGAGCTTTGGATGTGCCGGTGACTTCCGGAGAGTGAGGCTACAGTCCCAGCTGGCTAGGAGGGTGGAGAAAGAAATCGCCGCAGTCTTTACAGAGCCCCATGAAACACCGAGTTCATCCATGGAGACAGCTGAAAATACAGCATGCTTCATCAGGCACTCCCCTAAACTAGACACCAGCGGTTTAAGAAAGTAGATGGGGGGGAGACCTTAAGTTGGTGAGGTCAGTCTGTTCGTGTATTCCCACCCATGGGGATTCAGACGCCACTGTTTGATATGCTGTGACTAGGATGTGGTCCCTTCTCTGAAGAGTCTCCTGGCCTCATGGAGGTGGCAGGTACCTAGACAGCTGGCTCAGAGAAAAGGCAAATGGTCAGAAGTGCCTCGCAGAAGTTAAAATAGAGTGCCATGAGAGCTCAGAGGCTTGCGTTCCTCATGACCCTCCAGAGAGCTGAAGAAGCCACAAGGACCCAGATGACCCTGGAGAAGGAAGCCAAAGTCCTGAGGAGGAGAGGGACCTGTCCAGGGATTCCAGCTCGAGCCTGCTGATTCATGATCCAACTCGCTTTCCGTGTCACCATGCTGCCTGCACACTTGTCTGTGGTTTTCAGACTATGCTAGGAAGTTGAAAAAGTAGACAAGGGTCATATGAGACATTCCCTATGCCCTTGTGACGGAAAAAGATGATGGAGTAGGTACAGAACTTCAGATAAGCATACAGAGGACAACGTATTCGTGGTGTAATAAACAATTTTTGGAACCTTTGTACTTTTGATGTGAGTTTTCGGCATTCTGAAAAGAAATGCATTTTGCCTTTTTCTAGAGAGTGCCATCAAGGGAATGGGATTCTCAACTGATGTTCAAGCTAGGGGCGTATTCCTGTCTTAATGTCGTGGATCCAGACGGGCAGCTGGGGAGGCCATGCCAGCTTGTCATTGCGAGGTAGTGGATTCCGTGCCCTGTGTCGGGGAGGCAACCCTGGGGGTGCGGGACAAAGTCTACGTGTGTTCCCTGGTACCTATGACCTGAGATGGCGGTGTTAGCTATGGAGCAGGAAGTTGCCTCTTTCATTGTGTGCTATGGACTGAATGTTCGTGCCCCACCCCACCAATTCGTATGTTGAAATCTAACCCCCAGTGTGATGGTATTAGAAGGTGGGGCCTTGGGAGGTACTCAGGTCGTGAGGGTGGAGCCCACGTGAATGGGATTAGTGCCCTTATAAAAGGGATGCCCCTCTCCCCAGAGAACTCTCTTGCCTTGTTTTAGAAATAAATTTCTGTGGTATATAAACCACACACCCTATGGTACTCTGTTACGGCAGCCTGAGCTGACTAAAATAGGGTGGATTATGTAAGAATCAATTCTCTGGACTCTGGGCCCAGGAGAAGTTGTATGGTGTATTATACGGTGCATTCGGCAGAAGGACACGTAATTTCTGAGTAATCTGGATGGAAGAATGAATAGGAAATGGTTAGATTTGTCTTTAAAAGTATAAACTTCTGAGAGAAAAAACGGAGGAGGAGAGGAATCTACATGCCTGACTAAAGGAAATGCTTCTCTAACAGGCAGAAATTAGGGACATGGATCAAAAGGTTTAAACATTGATTGCAGATAAATGAGCTGCTGTTTTCCCCTACAGAGCATACAGGCACTCAATGTTTAATGAATAAAATAACAGATGTTAGCTTAACAGTTTGAGAACAGAATTTAAACTTAATCCATCCCTTCCGTCACACACCAGAAAACACTCTGGACTTTCCTTACAAAATACAGGCACACACTCTTAGGGAAAGACAGTTACTTAGCTTGGATCAGTGACCAATCAGGAGGCAAGAATTCGAGATTGAATTCTGCCTCTGAGTTGATCTTACAGGTATTGTAGGCAAGGAACTGTGCAGGGACCAGAAGCCCATTCACACTTGCAAATTCACACTATCAGGGGTTGACCAGAGGTCCAGGGCCAGTCATAGAAACAAAACAGAGCTCCCCGTGTGGGAAAGGGATAGCGACAGCCTCTTCTCTTTTGCCGTCATGTTCTCTCCATATGGGCTTTCATCACTTCTCTCTGCTCCGTTCTCTCGCTTCCCTTGGCCTGCTAGCTTTCTGTGTTTTCGCTGGTGGATGTATAGATAAAAATCCACCCTCAGATCTACTCCACACAGTCTTTCCCCTTTAATAGCCATCCCTCCCTGACTACCATCTCTGTACCCCTAAGGAAAATTCTCCACCGTCTCATTGATCTAGTTCATCTGCCTGTGGATCAGGCACCCTTGGGTCAGGTGTCTGTCCAATCAGCTACAACCAAGGAGGGCAGGGTCATGTAATAGAGCATGGCTCCCTGGACCAGCCCTCTCACTGAGGGCTTTTGTTGGGGGGTAACACTCAGATGAGGGCTCATGAGCGGAAAGGACCTTCAAAAGGAACCTGCTGTGGACTAGAATTGATGGGTACTCCTAGGATGCCAGCCTGCTGGTGAAGAATCCCTGCAGATACTGGGATACTGCAGCAGAGAGGAGAAGGCATCCTTGTCTCGTGCATCAGTGAAACATGCATGAGCTGGAAACCTTGGCAGACTGGCCAGACCTGCCCCACCACTTGTCACCCACCACCAGTGCTACTGATACTGCTGCTGGGTCTAAGAAGGGATTTCTCACCAAGGCCCAGTTAGCAAAGTCTTGCTCAGCAGACGATAAATACTTGTAAATTGAAATGCATGATCTCAGCTCAGGTGCTATTAACGTGGCTCAGGGCCACATTTTGCATGGATGAGAAAACCCATGAGCCTCTCAACAGAGTCTTTGGAAACAAAATTGGTTTCCAGAGAAATTGATTTTCTCGTGGCTCTGCCCTTCCAAGTATAAGTTAGTGTTCCATAGAATTGAAAGGTCTCTGATCTTAAGGTGAAATGTTACAGAATCCTAGTCTGTGCTAAGTGCTAACATGTAGGGTGTTTCTGGAAAGGCATATTTATGAAATAGAATGAATAGTGCTAGAAACAAGTTTGAGGATATTAAGTTGCTATGATCATGCAGGTCTCAAAAACAGAGATTTGGGAAGTGGCAGAATTGGTTTCCATAGGTCATACTCACACTTCGGTGAAAGCCATTATACAGTGAAATCTAGAAATTGATTACTTTCATTCTTTGACCTTGACCAGCCTTTTGTAAACTATGGAAGGAGGCCATCAATGGATTGTACATAAATTAACTGTGGCCTCACCTTATTTCCCCCATCTGTACCTGATGCCTAAACTCACCCTCAGCCCACACACAAAATGAGAGCAGGTTTGTAGCGAGCAATCAGAGGAGTATCATTGGTCTGGAAATGTTGAAAAAAGGCATAATAAGTGCTCAAGGCCTTGGTCAACGCACTGTAAACCAGTCTCTGATTCCTCATCTGTGAAATGGGTATGACAACATCAGCACTTCCTACCTCCAGTGGTGTTCATAAGGAGCGTATGGCATCATGTATGTAAAAATGCTTCGAAAGGTGTATTCTTACTAAAGTGTTTGCTGCATAATTCAGTTTTACCAAGAAAAATATGTTAGCTCCTTCCAGCCACTGAACTAGTGTGCTATAAAATTTTTAAATTTTATATTCTATTAAAAAAATTTCCTAAGTTTGGAAGTGCTCACAAAGGCCAGCCTCCCCTGGAGCTGTATTGTGTTGCTGTGGTCTGCGATTTGAAGGATACGAAAGTACTTGTACATGGGCTTCTGGGTGGAAAACCCAGACTGGCGACTCCTCACCAACCACATGAGACACGCTGGGCAAAGACAAGTACTGAATAGGAGCTCTGACTGTAGCTGTTGTCGTTAAAGGCTTTGCTTTCTAATTAACTTTGTATGTCCTTGGCCTCTGCCAGGAACAGAGTGTTCTTATGCTGTCAGAATTTTTTTATTTGTGAAATAAAATGGCAAAGGCTTTCATACCCCCAAACCTGCCTGCTTCTCATTCTGCCTCCGCCAGACGGTGCGATGGAATCCCTGCACAGCCCAGCTGCCCAGCAGGGCCCGCTGGTAAAGAGCACGTGCAGGCTTGGCAGGCCCCGGGTGGTCTCCGAGGCCATCTCAGCCTGGGGCATGAGCCAGCTGGCCAAAGAGAGGTCACCCCTGGCCTTCCGCAGGTCCCAGAGAAGCAGCCTATCCATGACTGTATTCTTGGGGAAGAAAACCCCAGTGTCTGCTCACGTGCCTTTCTCAGAGCATAAAGAAGTCTCATCCAGGTCAGTGGCTCCCAAGGAGTGGAGGGATGACATGGTATGGGACACAAACTCCTGAGATCACCTACCTCTCCCACCTTGTGCTGCTCCCAGCAATCACTATGTCTTATGTTCAGCCCTATCCAGGGACCATGTGTTATACTGCATGTTCAGCCACTGGCCTAAGCTGAGTGGATAGGAGAGACACCCGACTGAAGAGCTACACACATTCATAGGCGGGCCAGCCCCAGAAAAATGTGGCTCGGCACATGGAGTAACTAAGGGTTTCCCTGTTCCTCCATGTTCTTTTTCTTTCCTCCCGGACCCTGGCTGCTCTTATTTTTCAGGACAAATGAAATGATGAAGGGAAAGGAAGTGCTGGTGCCTCCTTCAGTCCCAGGAATGGCAGGCAGACAGACCCAGCTGGAGGAAACATGTGGCAGCCCCAGCCTCTCCTTGCTAGGTCCCCATCAGAAATAGGAGAGCAGCCCTGGCCGGTGTAGCTCAGTGGATTGAGCGCGGGCCTGCAAACCAAAGGGTCTCTGGTTTGATTCCCAGTCAGGGCATATGCCTGGGTTGCAGGCCAGGTCCTCAATCGGGGGCAATCACACACTGATGTTTCTCTCCCTCTCTTTGTCCTTCCCTTCCCCTCTCTCTAAAAATAAATAAATAAAATCTTAAAGTCCTTTCAAGAATCAAGACTGGATTTTTCTGAGTAAATGTCCTGCATCCAGCTCATGAGCTCTGATGGCTACCGGAAGTCAGAAAGAACATGCCTAGGAAGGAGTGTGGACCCACATAATGGAAACGTGAGTGAGGGTGATGCCAGTGATCCATTACCTATGAAATGTGCACAGATGGTTAGTGGGGAACATACTTGCTTTGACTCCACGACCTCTTGGAGGTACATTTAGAACAAATGGACACTTTATCTTAACATTTCAGCTTCTGTGTTTGCACATGGACACACCCACATTTAGGGATAAGCCATCTGACTCCTTGGACCTGAAATAAAGTTTTGTTAGCATAACAGTATCTGCATTAACCTCTCCTCCACGCCAAAGAACTCTGGCAAATGCTTGAAGGTAAAAGCACTCCTGATCACCTAGTCTCTGAAATGGGCTTATATGAGCTGCTCTGGACTCCGAGGAGCCTTCACTGAACATATACGAGAGCTTGCTTTCGCCCCTGGTGCTCACTCCATCACCCACTCCTGGTGGCTAAGGCCTTTGGGAGACCCAAGGGCCTGTGAAAGCCAGGCCCCATGAGGCCACATCCCCAGACATGCCAACACAACCTGATAAAAAGGCTGCTACCCAGATGCCTTACCTACGGGACATCTGGAAACAGTTGGGTTTGGGACCTAAGGTCTACCGATACGCCAGATATTGGACTGGGTTTCTCATGCTTCATCCTGGTCTGCTAGGATTCCTGGAGCAAAGGGCGAACTGTTTGCGTGCTCCTGCAGAAGTCCATGTTCTAGGTCACATTTCAGCAGCATCAAGAGAAAGGGCCTGGGGAGACTTAAGACTGCAAACGAAGGGCTACCAAATTGCCCAAGTCACTTCAAGTATTAACAATCAGGTGCTTTGGGAAATAAAAGTTTGTTTCTGTTTAAAATAAGGTTTTGTCTCTCAAACTGGGAAGTCCCAAACAGGCCTTCTGTCCCCCAAGGACCCACTCTTTAGAATGGGTTCAGGTAAAAGAGAAGCGAAGGCCAAGACTAGAAATCAGATGCCAGGACTGGGACATGAGGCCTGCGGAGAGGCAGCAGGGCTGTCTTCCTGCCAGGGGCACGTATGTCTACCTGTGGTTTTGTCCCGTTGATCATTAATCTTTTATTTAACTGACCCTGTCTGGGAAACCCTGATAGAACCTTCCACAGAGCCATCCATTTGGTCTTCATGGGCCAAGCAAACATTTCCCGAGGACCTACTGTGCACCTGACACCATGCTGGGTGATAAGGACTCAACGGTGAGCAGGTCACAGGTACCTACCCCTCACAGAGCTCACGGTCAAGGGAGATCAATATTGAGACACAAAGCCCGACACAGGAAGGGCTCACCATTCATTCAGTGCTTTTTCGACCTTACATGAGGCAGCCCAATCATACGGAAGTCCCCTTCTTTTTGGAAACATTTAGGTTTAGAAGAGGACAGACTTTGCAGTTATGTCTTCTGATTAAGCTACACAGCCTTCCTGCCCAATGACTTTTATCCAGTTACTGTGTGCCTACAGTAGCCCCATGGGGATAGAGAACAAATTGCCCACTGCCAAGAATCAACAGGCATCACAAACCCGCACCTCAGAGCTGTCCCCACCAAGGGAAATCTAGAGCCCAAACTGTAAGAAGAGGAAAAGCCAATGTGGGAATTATATGTGTATTATGCAATCCAAATGAAAACTTTAGGAAACATATACTTTATGAATGACACCACAGTACACTGAACACTCTCATTTTGCGCTATTTCAGTAAAGTGCCATTCAGAAGGCCCTGGATGATTAATGAATGGGTTTGGTTTTTATTCAGCCTCTGAACTACAGTGCTCTGTGGAGCAACTCGGAAAAGGCGAACCAGGTGGAGCGACGCGGGAACACCACTTCTTTGCTGCACGACTCTGTTTAGCTTAAGTGAACTGGTGTGGTTGCTCTCTCTCGACAAACTTGCCTGTGATATAAAGCATATTGTCTTACTGGTAATTTTCCTTCCCAGGTGTTAGTGGATATTTGTGTTCACGTTTTATCTTTTTTCTAGGTAGAAAAATAACAGAAGAGGAATAACTAGGAATACGCTGTAAATACTACCATGGACTGACTTTGGTCTCCCCGCCCCCACCCTCCAATTCATATGTTGAAGCCTTACTCCCCAGTGTGCAGGGATTTAGGACGAACAGGTTTAGACCAGCGTCTTGAGGGCGGGCTCTAGTGATTAATGGCCTTATAAGAAGAAGAAGAGAAAGGGCTCTGGGCTCTGTCTCTGCCACCTGAGGACGCAGCCAGAAGGCAGCCATCTACAAGCCAGGAAGAGAGCTCGCACCAGGAGCTCAACTGGCCAGCACCTTGATCTTGGACTCCCCAGCCTCCAGAACTGTGAGAAATAAAAGTCTGTTGTTGAAGCCATCCTCGTCTGTAGTATTCTGTTGTAGCAGCCGGAGCATACCAATACAGATAATATATCCAATCCAGCTTACTTTCTTCACATAAACTGGATTTTTCACCTTCAAACTGGTTCTGAAGAGCGAATGCCCCTGTGCAAGTGAAGCGTGGCTCTCCAAGGGCAGCGGCCTGCACCCTCTGGGCAAGGCCAGGGCTGCACCTGTGTTTATCTTTGCAACAGCTGCCTTTAACGGCCACAGAGTCTCCTCCTCCCAGAAGGTTTCCAAATTGGATTTTCTTCTGGGTAATAACAAACGAGCTGATAAATGTCAGCCCTGGATGTGAGAGGACAAGAATGGGGGGAGTGGGCTGTTTCATCCCACTTCTAATTCCATGCTGCCATCTGGTGGATCCCACCACGAGACACACAGGAGGATTTTGTATTAAAGACCAGAAACCTTGATGCAAATTCGCCCCGCAGACCCTAAGGGGCAAATGATGGTGCTGTGTCAGGTGGTGGGCTGAGCAATTGACACATTATCTCAGTTCATTCCCAGCAACCCAGGTGGGGGATGGTTACCCTGCACTGTTTCTGATGAGTTAAGGGGCTCAGAGGAGTTCAGAACCTGCTTCCTTAAAAGAACGATTGGATGAATGAATGAACAAATGAGTGAATGAATGCAGGCTTAATTCGGGAGCAATGTTTTTAGTTCTAGAATGTTTATGCTGCATTCAGATAAACCCTCAGATGAGGTTAATAATCTGAGTGAGTTTGTGAATGGACATGAGACAGGTCAGTAAGCCAGGACAAGTGCAATAGGGAAACTGAGAGAGAGCTGAACAAAACCGCAGAGCAATTTATAGCCAGATTAAAAAAAGGTCACACCCCTAGAGATAACATCTAGGCCTCCTTGTATTTCAGCTCCAGGCCCAGAAAAGCAGCAAAACCAGTTGGGCAACCCAGCCCCAGCTGCAATGACTAAGGACCCCCTGCCCTGGCACCAGCCAATCAGTGCAGACCC
>PVKM010030238.1:0-17383 GCA_004027735.1 Carollia perspicillata
TGTAAAGTTTGTGATATATCCTCATGTATGTCACCGATGCCAATGAAAGCTAAACTCTTAAAATTAAGATGTGTTCTGCAGTGTGCTATTACTTATAAACGTGTAAGACCAAAAGACAATTGATTAACGCGGGCACTGAAATAAATCCGGACTACTGCTTTTAGTGCATTCATAAAATAGCATTGCAGCTGGCCTGCCTGCCAAGGAGTGGAAGCACTCGTGCTGGTAGACAGCTCTCCTCAGTAACGAAATGTTTTGATTTGAAATGTAAATGTTTCTTTCCAGAGGTTTCAGAAACCCAGCTTGGAAGATTAATTTATTCTCGCCCGCTCCCCTCACAGCCTGGCTACGGCCGTTGGAAGCCTCTGCACACAGGACTGCTATTTGCCACTGCCAGTATGAGCCGGGGGTGTTTGGTCAAGAATACTGGCCCGGTTGTTCCTTCCAGAGAAAACCAATCCCTCCTCTCTGAACATAAAAGAAGCTTTATCAGATGTTGACTACATGAAATAACCTTTTTTGCAGGAGTAAGTAGATCCCCTTCACGACCTTCAATCCTGCAGATACGAATAAGTGAAGATTAGTGTGCTGTATGTATACGTTCTGAAGCGGCCATACACTCCTGTGCAATGTGTACTGCTGCCCACAAAAAACCCATGGTAGTTCCTCACTTGCAAGACAAGCTTATTTCTAAGATTTCTTCTAGAGTCCTATGTATATACCTCTCTCTTTATCTGCATGTGTATCTCTATATCTGTATGTCTATCTATATCTATATATCTCTCTCTATATATATACATATCATATATATGACATTGACTCCAAATGTGACAGTTAATTCCAATTAACTGTGTTTCTAACATAATCAAAAGAAAAAAGGCAGCATACCTGTTGGGACAGCCTGAGGGAGTACTACTTTATAAACACGACTTGTAGTCCAAAGATTCAATTTATCTTGCATCTTTTGTGAAACAAAGAAATTAGTTTTGTCTAATTAAGGTTTTGCTACCTGTATTTCCCGGTATGACATGTGCACTGTGGCATTCAGAGTGATACCTACTCAACTTGCTATTTTAGTGGATGGTCTCAAATGTTAATCTGGAACAGCTCCTGAAAGTGGAAGTCTCAGCACAGCAGAGTTAAAACAGTAAACACTTGTCAATGTGCCCTGATGGCTGGAAGATGCACTGCCACCAGCAATTAAATGGCCCAAAAAAAATCATAGTCTCATCTGAAAATCATGGATACCATTCTTAGAGGTCGACAAACACATATTCCTGAACACTTCCCTGGGCTATAGAAGCAGAACTTTTCAGAGGACCCTTTGCAGAAAGACACTGTCATTGGGACCATACTATAAGAGCCAGAGCTACATCAAAATCGTGATGACGGTTTGGTCTCTGGTGTCCCTGGACAGGCTTTTATGGCTCCTTGTCGTTGGTTGAATCCTATCAAATCTAAGAAGACTTCTCAGAAAGTTACCACCATTCATCCATTAAGCTCACCTAGACAGAAGGTTTAGGAGGAGAGGGCTGCAGGCATGTGTTCATTCAACACGTGTACTAGCCCATGCTGGATGCAACAGAGGATGGATGACCAAAAGAGACAGGGTTCAGCCTTCATGGAACTCACAGTCTAGTAGATTTGGATGGAAAAACTGGGATGGTTATGTTTTTTTGGGCATTTAGTCCCTGGGACTTGTGGGTTAGGACCAAGAGTCTGTAAGTTAGCCTAGGAGCTTTGCTACACTTTGAGACCCCTCTTTTTCTCATTCATTTATATTTTTAGATGCAATAGAGTCCACTTAGACTGATCCTCAGTCTAAATCAGGGAAACTTACCACCCATGGGCCATGTTTGGTTTGTACATTGGGAAATGAGGGAATTCAACACAAATACTCAGATTGTGGATTTTGCTTGAAAACTGAAAGTTCTACCAACACCAGGATCTGAATTTCTACTTGAAGATAATAAATTTTAGCTCAAAAGAGGCTTACCCAATGAAATAAGCCGTGTGCTTTCCAGTTCACCAAAGTCCCCACAACTCGCTATTGCCTCAAATTACTTTGTTCATTGTTGTTACCTTCCTGGCTCCTGTGGACAGGAGTAAACCCAAACAAATATTATCTTATCTGAGCTGAGGTCTTCAACATTCTAAGCATTTGCTAAGTGAGGATGAAGCTAGTGTGAAGCCCTTGCTTAACTGAGCAGGACGCTGTGTGAGTGGCTATTCCGGCTATTAACTCTGTTCAAAGTTCAGGGATAGATGTGTGAATACCTTTGGGTATCTTCATGCCTTATCTTCATGTCTTCATAATGTTTAAGTGGCCTTGCCTTTCCCATTCTGGACAGGAGGACATGAGCACTCAGCATGGAGAGCATAGTGTGTTCCACAAACTGATCACTTGTGGCTCTGGCTCTCTATTTTAAGGTTTTGACCTGTTAGGATCTGATGCTGTAGCACCAGGGTACCTGATCCTACATGGGAGAGATGTCCGATGGGGAACAAACTCTCTTCATGAGAACCTCCGAAAGGGAAACTCTACATGTATTACGATTCCTCTACCAAATACAGGGTGGCAGCTCAGTTTAAGTTCTTTAGCAACATGTAGCCCTGGCTGGTGTGGCTCAGTGGACTGAGTGCCAGCATGAGGACCAAAGGGTCACCAATTCAGTTCCCAGTCAGGGCACGTGCTTGGGTTGCAGGCCAGGTATCTACTTGGAAGGTGTGCAAGAGGATACCACACAGTGATATTTCTCTCCCTCTCTTCCTCCCTCCCCTCCCCTTTCTCTAAAAGTAAATAAATAACAAATTTTAAGAATAAAAAATGAATTCTTTAGCAACATTTAAATAAGTGAAGCCCTGGCTGGTGTAGCTCAGTGGATTGAGAGCGGGCCTGCGACGCAAAGGATCACGGTTCGATTCCCAGTCATGGCACATGCCTGGGTTGCAGGCCAGTTCCCAGCAGGGGACGCAGGAGAGACAACCATACATTGATATTTCTCTCCCTCTCTCCTTCCCTTCCCCTCTAAAGATAAATAAATAAAATCTTAAATAAATAAATAAATAAGTGAAATAAGACCCAAAGTGACACGGATATGTATGTTATATATTTCATATGTATATGTATAAAATATATAATCTCTGAAATATGTTAAAAAGTGATTTTGT
Source organism: Carollia perspicillata (assembly GCA_004027735.1). Lineage (NCBI taxonomy): Eukaryota > Metazoa > Chordata > Mammalia > Chiroptera > Phyllostomidae > Carollia > Carollia perspicillata. Next base: position 3,172 of record PVKM010030238.1, read on the forward strand.
GGTAGTCGTAAAGACCATGTCTATTCTTCACAAAATTGTAGGGATCTGTAATCCTTTATGAGGAAAAACAGTATTAGTGGCTCTTTTGTAGCAGCTTCATATAGTTTTATAGGGAACTCCAAAAAGAGGAGAAATGGAGAAAAGGGAAATTTGGCCATACCTCAATACATATATGGTTGTTTTTGCCTTGAATTTTTATAAAGGCTCCTTTCAGTTACATCATAAAGGTTTCACACATGCCGCAGTTTTATGGAGGAATATAAAGGTGAGGGAGCCGTGGCCCCATCCCTCTGGGGAAGGGGGGAGCTGCCCTCTGCTGTGGAGGGGACCTGAGAGCCACAGGAGGACCTTGGGTTTGCAGCTCCCACATCCAGCCCCAAGTGGACAACGTCTTTCCTGCGGCTTCTACAAGGGAGTGAGGATGCACTGCATCTCTTACCTGGGGCAGCGTTCCTTTCACTAATGCAGGGATATCACCCTTGGAGTAACCAATGGCAGCTAGGCCATCATCCACATCCAGATCGAATAAGAGTTTCCGGAGTGTGTCGGCTAAAACAAGCCCAGCATCTGCGATCCTGGCAGTGCGGGTGTCGGCTCCTAGAAGACACAAAGCGCTGACTGTAGACGGAGGAGGAAGCTGGCCCTAGGTGTAATTCAGTCCCACGATAGCTGATATATAACCCACTGCTGGCTCCCTCACACGGAGCACAAGGGCACCAATGTGTCTACGCCTGGAGGCTGGCCCAGCGGCAGTCCCACAGAAGACAGATGGGCCAGGCCAGTGCGGAGAAGTCGCTGGGGCGGCTAACCTGGCTCTCACCTTTCCAAAGGGCTGCTCACCCTTTGTGGGGTGGGACAAGAAGGAACAGAGCCAAGAAAAGAGGCACAGGAAGGAGACCAAGAAAGAAGGCTGGTGTTTGGATGAGGAGAAGGAGCATTTGTAGCAGAAAACACAGCTTATGTAATGTTCAAGGCTTGCAATTTGCTGACATCTAGAGGTTTTACACGTTCAATGTCTTTTCTCACAGCAACATCTAAGGAAAAGACAAATCCTTTGCAAAAACACTTTGTGAGACAAGGATATATGTAAGTACAAAAACTCCAACACGAACTGCCGTAAAAGGAAGAAAATGACAAAAATGACAAAAATGGATTATGTATAACCAGGGAAGGAAGCATTTCCTCTCTATAACTATAGAAGTTTTTATTTTGGACTTTGTTACCAAGGGGCAAAGCAGGTTCCTCTAAATAAATACGGAACTAGTCAGACAGAACCAAGAATGTGGAGACTCTCAGAAAACAGTTTTTAATATGCAGATCATGATAGTGGTGAAAGAAGAGAAAGTTGCCAAGGGTTGGAGATTTGAAGGACAGAATTTTAGACATGATTAATGATTAATGCACAAAATTATAGAAACATCAACCTGGAAGAGCCAGGGGTCCACCTTCAGGAAAGGTGGCAGCGAAAGTTCCCAGATGAAGGAAACTGATCCCAAAACCTTAGCACCCCTGACCCCATCTATTCTAGTTGAATACATTCACTGCCCAAAAGTGAAGCAATTTACAGATGGAATGTAGCATTAGTTATTACCCCAAATGCCTCTGCTGTCATCCAAGTCCACTTTTTCTGTATCGTTCAAAAGGAGACTAGAATGTACAGTCCACCTCCACATTGAAGCACATAATTAAACCAGTTTTAACCTCTTAGTCTTCTAGGACAGTGGGAACTGTTTTAGTAATCCAGGAAAAAATAAAGAGAACCAGATACAGGGCTGGCTGGTGGAGCAGCTGGAGGGGGCATAAACCTTGCCTGACAAGACCAGTCTATGATATGCAGCGCAGCTAAAACACGGAGTAGGTGGAGACGTGACACGCGTTACGAGTGTTATGAGATTTCTATTTTCTTGGATTGCTGCCATAAACACACCATCAAAACGTCTGGGGTTTCCTGTGAAGTGTTTTAGAGAAAAAGGAAGGGTAAAGAAAGAGAATACATTGGTATAAAGCTAAGAAAATCTAAGATTACTTAGGGAATCGAAATATTAATGGCTAAGTGTAGAATTAATATTAAATAAAATTTCTGATGCAAGAAGAATTGGTGGGTTCTCCCTGCCAGGGTTTTGTCTAACCGAGAAATTTGTTTTTTCAGTAATTTTGTTGGTTGTCTGGAATGTTAGCTGTAAGTTCTCTCTGACTTTCCTATTTATCATCCGTTTAGCCTACTATTTGGGCTCCTGCCTTTTTACATATGCTGTTCGCGTATTGACAAAGGCATCTGAGTCCTGACAAATGGGTGAACAACGTCCCTAGTCCCAAAGGGAAAAGGGACAGAAGATCCTTGGTAAAGTGGCACCACATTTCTGACAGCACTTGCTGGAAAACCAAGCCCCCAGCACCGCTCCTCTGCCCCTGACTTCCTCTGTGACGTTCCCAGCCCAGCAGTGGAACTCAGCAAAAAGCACAAAGGGCAGCGTGTCAGAGAGAAGCTAGAGTGAAGCGGCCCCGGGAAAGATGTCTGTGGCTGTTCCTACCTTCTTGGAAATCTCTCTCCAACAGCTGGTGCTAGGGGAGCATAATGAAGTTTTCGTTTTAGCCTTTCCCTTCCTACCCTAAATACAAGCAGAGGAATAAGATGTCTGGAAAGTTAAGAAAAAATACTCATCTACTTAAAAGAGTTCTAGTTTTAGAAGAATACCAAGATTTTACTTAACTAAGCTGCCCTGAATATATTTTATGTCTCATAAGATTCAAAAGGCACTGTTAGCATCTTATCATAGACATTACTCATTCTACAGAGCAGCAAGATATTCTTCTTTGGCGATCTTTTTAGAAGGTTTCCAATTGTTTAGACTCTCTACAGTTGGGAATTAAATTCATTTCATTACCTATTAAACATACTAACAGACATTTATAACATTTTACAGTATGTACAGAGTTTCATTTCCTTGGAGATGAAAAGTGGAAATATGATTATTCTAAACTTAAGCAATATTTGGTTCCATTTCATCGGTAACAAGCTATTAGATACGCAAACTTAAAGAATTTTAGTGCTAGATGGGACCTGGAGCAGGTCAGTGACAAGTTATTATTAAACTACCTCAAAGCAACATTTTTTTAAGTATTACTTTTTATGGTTTATCTTCAGAAGCAACCCCAGGAAATGCTCCCCCTGTGTGGGTCAGAGAATTACGAGTAATGGTTTATACCCAATATTTCCGCGGTCTCCAGGTGCCGCTCAGGAAACATCTGTGCTGTGAAAGTGAACACGGCTGGGGAGGTCAGCACCACAGACAGGCCATGGGGCTGCGGAGAAAGAGAACAGGTGACCGATTGGGCGAGCTGGCCTTCCATCTGCGTGTTAGATATTAAATTACTTTATCCTGTACTCCAAGCAATCAAGAACTGACAAAAAAATTTACAGCAGTTGTAAGGAATATAAGGTCTCATTAAAGAAAGTATGATGATTTTACCACCAATGGGTGATCCACATTATAATCCTTGGCTTTATATGTCTTCACTAAGCCTGAAATTGGGTAAGACATTCCATGACTAGAAAAGAAAGAAAGCCTTTATGTCGACATGCAGATATCAGAAATTCAAGTCGATACAAAGATCTCTTATGGGAGCGCCCTTCACAGTCTCAAAGTTGTGCATTCTGTTTTCTTTGCTATAAGGATATATTGTTATGCACTTGATATTTGGTGTTATTCATAATGAAAGCTCTGAAATGTTTAAATTCAAACGCTCATAAAATTGTATGCCATTAAAATGTGTTGATGCCGAAGATTCTCTCCAAATACATTGGTTAACCTTATAATCTTGAAGACATTGAGAATTCACTTTGACGTTTCTTTAATAAGTTTCGGGGCGTGCGTTTTCCGTCTCGCTCTGCAGTACTTTGGCAGTGCGTTCCCGCCCAAGCTGACCGTGCTGGTGGGAGTTTTATGAACCAGGATGGGCTGCATTGGACGTGCGAGCTGAACCTGCCAGGGATCCGTACAACCAATAATTGATACAGCCTTCTGAATGTTACGTACTGATGGAGTGGAGTCCTAAACGATTATTCTAGCCTGAAAGACTTCACAAAATGGCACCATGGTTTTCATCTGTGGGAGTCTAGACAGAGGGGAAGGTTGCTTTAATGGAGAAACTTTTTATATCCTCTTGAACTCTTAATGAATAAATAGGATAATGTTATATTTTAACAGATGACTCAAAATATACATTGTGAGAAGTCAATAAAGTTACAATTAATATATTAAAAATTAAAATGTTTTATAATAGTAAAATGGTCTATAAGTCAATTAATATGGGTTATTGGATAGCTTTGTGCTTATTCACCAACAGATTTACATTTCACAGAAAATGAAATTTTGGGTGAACTATGTAATTATCTATCCCCCTCAAAAAAGGTTACCTTTGCCTATTATCTTTCACGAGGCAGATCAGAAGCTGTGGGTCCCCTGATTTGTGGGGTCTTTTGGAGTGTGTTTTACCTTTCTCAGGCTCCAGGGTATTCAGAAAACTATTGCTGAATGTGTTTTCATGATGTGAAAGGGTTAATGCAGATTTCAAAGACACCTTTCCAATGATAGCCAATATTTTAGTTTGTTTCTTTTATTTTAACAGTTACATATGCTCTTTGTAAAAACATGAACATAATCCCTAATCCCATTTCCTCAAAATACCTGTCAGAGAATTATTTCCCTCTCATCTTCTCATGCACATCTTTCATAGACGATCCTACTGTGCATTCAGTTTTAAACAATGCGTTTGTTACTTAATATTCTTTGTAAACATTTTCCCATAACATTTTGTATTCTTCTAAAACATTGTTTTTACATTTTATTTTTATTTTGATTGAGAGAGTGGGGAAGGGAGGGTGAGAGAGGGGAAGAAACATTGATGTGACAGAAACATCCATCAGCTGCCTTCTGTATGTGCCCTGACAGGAGACTGAACCTGCACCCCAGGCCTGTGCCCCAACCAGAAATCAACCAGTGACCTTTCAGGCTGCAGGACAATGCCTAACCGAATCACACCAGCTGTGGCTTAAAACATTATTTTTAATAGCCTTATTCTCTTCTTTAAGTACTGCTCTTCAGTTAACCATTCCCAAACTGTAGGAAATTTAGGTCGTTTCCAAATTTTTCAATTATAAGTAACACTTAGGTGATTATCCTTATAAGAAAACACTTTGGTCATATGATTTTTTGGGGGGGATACATTTCTAGAAGCAATATTAGTGGGACAAAGGGTAAACACATTTTTCAGACTTTGGTAGATTTTGCTCACCTGCTTTTTGGGAAGACTGATAGCTGGTGTGCTTCTAAGCAGCAGAGTTTTGGGGTGACCGCTTATTTGATTGTTCTCACCCTGGCAAAGGCCCACTCTTAATCCTTAGTGTTTACCGGTATTCAATTTTAAGGCAATATACCAATAAAGTTCTGATTAAGCAGGTTAATTCTGGGCTAATGGTAGAGATTCTGATCTCCCTTTTTGTGAGAGATTAGAAGAAAATATCTGCATTTTGTGGATTTTAAAAGTCCACAACGTGTGGTGAGGATGTGCAGAAACCAGAGCCCTCAGCCACTGCTGGTGAGAATGTAGAATGATGCTGCGATGAAAAAACAGCCTGGAAGTTCCTCAGAATTTAAACATAAAATTACCAGAAATTCCACTCTCTGGTATATGAATCAAGTGAAAACATATGTCCATACAAAAATTTGTACATGAATGTTCATAGCAGTGTTATTCACAGTAGCCAAAAAGTGGAAACAACTGAATTGTCCATCAACTGGTGAATGAATAAATAAAATGTGTTATATTCACACAATGGAATGTTACTTGGCAATAAAACAGAGTGAAGTACTAATACATGCATGAGTGAACCATGGAAACACTGTGCTAAGTTAAAGAGGCCAGACATGAAAGGCCAGATACTATAGGATCCTATTTGTATGAAATATCCAGAATAGACAAATCTATAGATAGAAAGTAGATTAGCAGTCACTTAAGGCTGGGGGGTATAGGAGGATTGGCGGGTGACAGCTAAGGGGTACAGAATTTTTCTTTTGGGTGATAAAATGTTCTAAAATTGATTGTGATAATGGTAACTCTGTGAATATATGAAAACCCCTGAATTGCACATTTTAAATAGGTGAATTATATAGTACGTGAATTGTTTTTCAATAAAATTGTTAGTAAAAAAAACCCCTATAACCCAATAAACTACATTTGAATTAAGAAAATATTCCAGGATGCTGTTTAATTATCTTCTTTCTATAGCATGCTGAAATCTTAACACCTGTCCTAAGTTACAAACATTTAAAAACTTAAAAAGCCATAGCTTAGGTGAAGAAATAAAATCTTAAACGTGCTCACCACAGATGAACGCCAGCATTTCCAAAGCCAATGCCAGCAAAAGCACTTGCCAAGTGCATATTGGACCTCGCTTCCAGATCATCAGGATTTCCGACAGCCCTGTGGATGATATAAACACCTAACAACAACACATCAACACTGGCATTTCCTACTAAATCAAGAGCTGCCTTAGGGAAAAATCTGGAAAAAAAGAAATGCTATTTGGTAGGAAGAAAAATTAGGTAACTTATTCAAATGACATCTTGTCTTCTAAAGGAAAACTGAGGATAAACATTTTCTCATCAATGGTTTCAGCAGAGGCATAATAAATACGCTGTCAGGCTGCTCATGTGATAAAAGTGCCAGGGGAAGCAGAGCACTGACCCTTGGACTGTGAGAGCTGCTCTAGCAAAGTGCCCTGAGACTCATTCTTCTTCTTCACTTGTCAATGACCTTGACTGCAGCTCTGAATGGCCTTAGAGTAAACATACTCTCAGAATGCACAGGGCCCAGACGGGTTTGCTGGAGCGAGTCCCTGTCGCCTGGGGCTACTTGCAGGCTACGCACACAGCCTGCCCAGCCATCTTTCTTTCTGTGACACTGCCCCAGTCGGACCCACTGGAGGTTTCTTATGTTATCTGTGGAAACTGCACATGTTATTTTAATCTTTATTATTGTGGAAGTGGGATGTTATTGTAGGACCAGCTTTTGCTTGCTCTATTTGTCCCCAGTGCCACTTTAGAAAAGCAAATCCTCAAAGGCCCCTTTCAGAAGCGGCTCAGCCTTCCTGCACACACTGTGTGGAAACCCTGCCCTGGGGAGGAAGCCTGAGACGGGCAAGCACACCACTTCTCACTTGCTTGCGATTTGCCTGGAGTTAAGGGTTCCTGTTATGAAATAAGAGTGCCCTGTCTTTTCCCCCTTTCATTTGGAATGGCTGAGTGTTTGAGTCTCCTTTCCAAAACCCAGGGTTTGCTCTGTGTTCCCCAAATAACAAGATGAAAGGGTTGATGATGGAGCTTCAGCCTTTCCTCTGTCCACTGCTACTCTGCCAAACCTCCTGCTCCTGCCAGAACACACTGGCTGACAGTTATCTGTATCTGCTTCTACCAGATCAAATGCTTCTGTGCTTCCCAATGGTCTCCACAAGTCTGAAATAGTTTGGTGCCCCTTCCCCGGGCTCTGCCACAAATGCGGTCCAGTCTCCTCTTCAGGGTAGCTTCCAGCTCTGGGCCAGAGGAGGCACCATGCTCACATCAAGGCCTAACTTGCCATGTTCTTTCCCTCCTTTATGTATAAATACAGAAGTGAGTCCGACTTTGTGGATGCCTTCATGTCTCAGGGATCAGCTTTCACCTCTAAGTATATATTCGCTCACCCAGGGGCCTATTATGGCTATGTCATTCATAAATCTTGCATAACCTTTTAGGAAGCCTTTTATATCTCCTGGGACAGACAACTCTATACATTTAATTCTTACATATAGGTCATTTGAGTAGGCCTTTGCCCAGGGCTCAGATGGGCACAGCCAACATCTATCTGCCTCTGTGGTTCTCTTGTCTGCTCTTGGCAGCCAAATCTCAAAGGACATCTCCCCTCATCCTAGCTTTGGTTTGGGGGCTTCAGTGAATAAACCTTGTAGCTTCCTCTTTCATAAATTAGAGGCTCCTATTTTGCCCCCTTTTAGTCTTTGCCTTTTTAGGACCTAGTTTTCACCTGTCATCTCATGTTCCACCCTCCTCCCCCACTTCACACTCCCAGAAGTTTGCCGATGCTTCTCTACACTCACTGACTGACCTCTTGGTGAAGGGACTTACTCAAGACATGTCAGGATCGGGCATGCCACTTTTATGTAAAGGTGGAATGTGGTTTTTCTCTTCTATTTTTATCCCTTCTGGGCGGCATACCTCTTTAGATACTTAGCGACGATCCGCAAGGCGTGGACTGCCCAGATGTCGCTGATTGCGTTGCTGCCCTGGTAGGCTGGCCGAAAGATGGGGTTTGAAGGGCAGGGGCTCCGCATGTGGTAAGGAAGGGCAGTGTAGGACTCCAGGGCATGGCTAACAAGAAATATTTAAAACACACAGATTGAAAGTGTGGTCTTCCTCCTTCCCAACATTAGGATTGCAGATGTATTCACTCCACTGTGGATATGCTATGTGGCACTGATAGCCACAGTACATTCCACTGGTCAACTCTTGCCCACAACAGTCACTGCTTGTTATAGAAATTAATATGGTGAAGCTCACACGAACAGCACTGCAGTGTTTTTCACCCCTTCTAGTGCAAACAAATCTTTACCATGTTGAATTTTTAAACATGTAAGTCACGAAGAAAAGCACTGAATCTAAAAGAATTATTTCCTCCTAAAGGATGTTTACCATTTTATACTTTGCATTAATCAAATACTATACTACACAAGTAGGGTCATAATTACACTGGCCTCCCATTAAGAGTACGTGCAGGGAGTGGGGACACTGACCCTGGGGTCACCTGCCCAGGTGTAAATCCTAGCACTTCCCACTGTGGGCTGGGGTTGGCGGACTGTCACTACCTCCCTGTGATTCCAAGATGGGAATCAACAATGCAACATTTTCCTGAGCTACTGTTGAGTTGAGTTGACTTATGGAAAGTTCTTAGCACATGGTACCTGCACATTGTAAAACTTATTATTCACTGTTATTATTAATTCTTGTCCTGAAAAAGAAATCTAATTCTTCTTCCTTAAGTGCCCTAAATTTAGGGTTGGCTATTTCAACACCCAAGTTTCAGAATTTCCACCAACTGCTGGCCAGCCACCAATTCTGGCTAATCCATGGCTGAAGATAAGAATAAACATAACCATCCAGATCAATGATGCATTGGGAACACAATATAACAAAATGATTTTTTGCATGAATTAGTTTTCAGTCTTAGAATGGAAAATTTCCTTTCTTCTATACTTGAGAAGCAGATAACATCTTTTGGACAAAGCATGAGTACTTTTAAAAAATTAGTTGGTAAACAGGACTATGGCTTTGTGGTTCTAAACAGGGACACCGAGGGCAATGCAAGAATAAGATGTCCACGAGAAGAGGACAGGGTGGCGAGGTTCACTGAGTGCCCTGCGTGCATCTGGATTCTGAACCCAGGAGCAGCTCTGTCTCACCAAGCTGAGCTCACAGAAACCATGTACAAAATCTGAAAGTCCCATTAAGTGTATAAAGAGAAATATAACTGCTGAAGGGTACAGGCACCTGAGTCTTCCAGAGGGCATCTTTTCTCCCTGTTGGCAAGTCCTATGGATGCCAGTTCAAGATCAGAAGGACCCCGAAGTCCTAACAAAGAGAATTGCCTCTAAGGTTAAATACATGGGTGTGTCTATCTCCAGAACTGGCCACTGGGGACCAGGGATAGAGACTTCAGGCCAGTGGTTCTCTTCCTCAGAAAGTAATCAGTAGAGTAAGTACCATAATTTTTTCTTCTAAGCCCATCCCCACCCCTTTTTGATTGACATTGAAGTCTTTGGGCTTGTGAGTCAGTCATTCACTTAAAGGTGACTTCTTTGGTTCATTATATATTTATTAGGTAGTTTCCAGTTATGGAGGATTATCTTATTTGCCTTATTTCCAAGTTGTTAGGAGACAACTCTTCAAAGTATTGACAACTTTGGCCAAGACAGAGTTGAAAACAATTTTGTCCGATATTTTGGCAAGCAGCATAATGTAGGAAGAAAAGCAGACCACAGACTTGGATAGACCTGGAATTGAATCCTAACTCTGCTGCCTCCTGCTTGTGCGGACTTCATTCAACAGCTATGACGTGCCAAGGTGCAGGGATAGATAAGTGAGTAAGATGGTCCTTATCCTCACCAAGGTCACAGCACATTGAGGAGACAGGCATGTGAAGAGAGGTGTCTCAGAAGCAATGTACAGGTGCCCCAGTGGGGAAGTGCAAAGGATGGAATGGCTGGTTGTACTTGAGGAGAGGGGATGGCAGGTCAGCAAAGGCTCCATCAAGGAAAGAATGCTCCAGTGGAACCAAAAAGTCAGTTATACAAGCAGATAAAGAGGAGAGCATTGCCAATATTCCAGGGCTGAAGAAATTTGACCTTTGGACATTAGGCATGGAAAGCCACTGAAAGACTTGTAAGGTAGAGTTGTGTGTGTGTGTGTGCGTGCGCGTGTGTGTGTGTATGGGTATTGATGGTCATCTTGAATTCTGCAAGTTTGGTGAGGCCTGTTTGGAGGACAGACAGAAGGACTATGGGATGGAAGCAAGCTGGTTGATGAGGAGACTACTGCAACCATCCAGGCAAGAGCTGGGGTAGGCCTAAACCAAGGCAGGAGCATTGAGGCAGGAGCAGATCGGAGAGAACTTCAGCAGGACACAGTACAGGATCTGATGGCCAGTGTGGGCATGAGAGAAAGGAGGCGTCCCTACTGAGTCTTGTTGCTCACCAAGGTAAGAGACTCAGAGGAGAAGTTGTGAGGTATGTTGGCTGGGGCAGAGGGTGGGGAGGGAGGTTGAAATTAAGAAAATGACCAGATTTCATCAAATTTAAGATGTTGTGCACTATAAAATGTACCATTTAAAAAACTGCACTACTGAGGAAGAAAACCCTATACCATGCCACAGATTTTAAGATATGTTGTGATTTGAAACATTAGAATATGAAAAAATGTGCATGTGCGAATGGATGAAATAGGGTAGCTTGGGACATGCTGGTGTGACGTGCCCGTGGGACCTCTGTGGAGCCGCTGGAATGAATGGCCTGGAGCTCAGCAGTGAGGCCTGTGGTAGAAGCCACTGATTAGGGAGCCATCAGGCAAAGCAGCCGAAGCCCAGGGAGCTCACAGTACAACTCTGGGCAAGTTACTAAACAGCTCACAGAAAGTTCTCCTTTTCATCTGGCACAGAGCTGTGGTGAAGCGATAATGAGTACGAAGTGCTGACATGGGGTGCACAGTCCAGCTCAGGGAATGTCAACTCCCTCCCCTCCCCTCTTCCGTGTTGTGGCAGCCCTGGGCGTTCTCCGGTTAGTGTAGCCACAGAGGCATGCCAGCTTCAACTGCTCCTTTTGCCTGTCCCTGTGGCCACAGCTGCAGCTGGGGTGGTCCGTCCTGAGCAGCAGGTTTGTGGCTCACCCAGAGCCTCACTTATTCACTGTCCTGCTCACTAACAGCGTCCTTCTTTTCATTTAGAAAAGGGGATAATGACAGTCTACGCTGAGGTGGCTGTGGAGAGCTAATCAGTGAATGCTTAGTAAGTACTTTCACTAAGAAAATACTGTGCTCTTCCAGCCGGTGCCTAGCCATGGGCATCACTCAGGACAACTGGCACAAGAGCTGCAAGACTGAGGGCAAGAGAAAGCCCTGCCACAAAAAGCAAAAATATGAGCTGGGACTCCCTGCTGCCAATTATGATCGGCTCATGACTCATACAAGCAGTCTGCATGCAGGGAAGCAATAGGAACTAACGAGCCTTGAGGCTGGACATGGGCAACTCTCCTGGGGCTCAGAGTGTTGGAAGCACAAAGCAAGGACTATTGATGTTGTTGACAATGTGCTCAACAATGAACTGGTCTGTACCAAGACCCTAGCAAAGGACTGCATCGTGCTCACTGACAGTACACAGTACCGACGGTGGTATGAGTCCTACAGTGCACTGTCCCTGGGCCACAAGACAAGGGCCAAGCTGACTCCTGAGGGAAGAAGAGATTTTCAACAAAAAGCAATCAGGAAGGAAATTCAGGAGAAATATGAAGAAAGGAAAAAGAATGCCACAACCAGCCATTTTCTAGAGGAGCAGTTCCAGCAGGGCGAGTTTCTTACACGCACCGCTCCAAGACCAGGCCAACGTGGCTAAGCAGGTGGCCTTGGGCTCCAGGGCAAGGAGCTGGAGTTCTACCTGAAGCAAATCAAGGCTCGGAAAGGCAAATGAATCCTCCTCCCTCCTATCTCAGCTCCTATAATAAAGGTTTTCATTGTTCAGGGGGGGAAAAAGGATGAAAGAAAAAGAAAAGAAAATACTGTCCATAGATCCAGGTACTGAAAATGCCCCTCCAGGTACCTACCAAAGCACATCGAAGCCACTGTTGGCGACCACTCGGTCAGGCATATGCAGGGTGTGCAGAGGGTCGATCAGTCCCAGCGTGGGTTTGATGGCTCGAGAACTAATGCCTAGGACAGGGATTTTCAATAGAGGCTATAGGTATGGCCTTCATTTGCAAACATTGAATAACTTTAGAATAACAAATTATCCTAAAAAATAAGAAATATGAGATAGGAGTTATTCTCACTTAGGGAGGCAGCAAGGAGCTGGAATGAGATCTGGAGTCAGAAACCTGAGTTTTCAGGGAGCAGAAGCTCTTTTCAGTTTGTAGGAGCCGAGTATGTGCATCTCTTCCCAAAGGCAGGCTGAGTGACGTCATTGGCTATGGTGGGAGTGTTTGTATCACAGGAATTGGCAAATGCTGTACGAACCAGGGTTTATTTGCTTAGTAAATGTTAGAGAGCTGGTTCACTAGCTCACACCTGGTTTGAGTCTTTGCTCTGTAATCAATCATGTGTCTTTGGGCAAGTCACTTAGCCTCCCTGAGTTCTCTGTGAGATTTGACTACACAGTCACAGGGCCTCCGTCCCTCACGGAGCTGTTGTAAGGATCACATCAGATAAAATTATGGGAAAGTCTTTAAAAAAATGTAAGATAAAATGTAAGTGTTGGTAACTATTATTATTCCTTGATATCAAAGGAAAATGTAATTTAATTTTTCAAAAGAGAAGTTACTATACATGTGTGGTGGAATGCCAATTTATTCTGCTACGAAGGCCTGAAAGAAGGATGTTGAACCAGACTCAAAGGGACGGACATTTCCACGAGCTTAGCTGAGGGTCAGAGAAGAGGACAGGACAAAAATGACCGAGAAGATGGAACGTGGAACAGTGGTTCCTGGGAATGGGCCTGGAGGGGCTGCTCTGGAGTGAAGGTGATGCTTTGCATCTCGATTGGGGCGGTAGTTACACGGGTGCCTATATTCGTCCAAGTCCATCAAACCAGGCTCTTAAAGTGTATGAATCTTATTATATAAAAATTATATCTCAATGAAATTGATTTAAAATGTAAAAAAGATGTCCCAGAAAAGGAATAACCCTTTATTACTGACGTACCATCACTAACTTTGGCAGGAAAATGGCCAATCAAGACTCAAGGCTTTTCAATACACTTTTGTAGGTCATTCTCAAAAAGAAGTTTATTAGACTGTTTCCTCTTTTTATATCTACTTAAAAATAGAAAAAAATGTATACATGTACATCCCCTTCCCTTAACTCCATAACCCCTTGATTGTTAAATATTAGCATTAAATAAAAGGGGCTAAGTTTGAAAGGTAAAAGAGAGAATTTTTTTTAAGTGAATGGGCAAAGTTCTTACCAATTTTTACTTTCAAGGGCTCATAGTCAAAAATGGCAACTCCAGTAGTTTCACTCCCAGTTCCTGAAGTAGTTGGGACTTAACAAAATAATATTAATATTAATAAAGCATCTAAATAAAGCTCTGTGGAGATACTTAATTCAGCTTTAGGAAATAAGGAGCAAGGAGAAGGAAGCTTTGCTGCCCCTGTTGCTTGTCTGATATGTAGATCTCCATTCACACACATGCATGCATGTGCCTGCATCAACCTATATGTACAACCGTACAATGCCCAGGCCGGCACCCAAACACACGATGCTCATGTCTGCACTCACACACACGTGTAACACACACATGCATGTCGGTGTGTATGTGGTGCTTGTGTCTGTGTTAACAGGTATGGATGATGTTCATGTCTGTATTAACCACATGTAGGTTTAACATGCATGTATGATGTCTT
>PVKM010030239.1:0-17380 GCA_004027735.1 Carollia perspicillata
GGCAAACCTCTGGGCCAGAGCTCTGAATCTGAAGGTGAGATAACGAAGTGCTTCTCTCTGAGCGATACCTTGGCTTTAGAAGAGAAGTGCTTGGTAGAGGAGCAGCAGTAACCTTGGGTCTTCTCGTCCTGTCTCTCCCAGTGCGGAACCTCCATGGCACGGGTATACACGGGTGATGAGGACACTAGTATTGTCAGTGACTCCATGTCCAGGTTAAAGTCTCCACTCAATGAGTTGGACTGTCAGAAAGGAGTTCTCACCTCTTGACGACACATGCTCAGAAGCTAGCCTCACAACAGGTTGCTGAGAGTAAGATGAGAATGGCTGAAGTCCTGCCTCTTTCAGGAAAAGTCCTCCAACTGGCAGCTGAGGGGAGAGGGAACTCTGTGTTCTTGGCCATGCAATCTGGATGAATGTTTCTATCTTACTGAGCTGGGGGAAAACAGGTCTTGGTGCAAATACTGCAGTCTCTTACTGTACTTACTGGGTTTTAGTTCATTTTCTTGAATAAATATTTCTTCATTTGCTATATGCTTTTAGAATAATTTCCAAGACTTCAAATGACTGTTTTTTTTTAAATAATTTTCATTTGGGAGCATATCTGCAGAGCCTCTTAGGCTCTAATGCCAAACATGGAACCCATAATAAGCTTGTAACATTGAGTTTTTCATACTGTGCCCACTCAATGACATTTTAAATGCAATGAGAACCAGTACTATATTTTTAAAAATTATTGACTATTTGGAGTGAATTTCTTAATTTTAACTTTCTTTCTTAATTTTCTCAGGTCAGACATGCTTCAAATAAAGTATAACTATCAGCAAAAGAAATACTTTGCCACTACAAATTAAGTTTTCTCCTGGGGTCAAATCCAAAGTGATAATTCATACAGTTGAATTCAGCAGACATACAATCCTTTTAGTCAAACATGCTATAGCAAATCTCATTTATTTGACTATCCTATAGGTCAGTTATTACACAATGACTACACAACATTTCTAATTGGCTCCTATTAAGTTTGTAAAAGTAAATATTCAGTCATTTTACAACTGAAGTGATTGGCCATAAAGTCATGATTACAAATGCCTTAAAACTGTAATTAATATGTAGAATGTCTTATCTCTATCACCTAGTTCAAATACTTTATAACCAATTTCTGCTCTTAAAGGTAATATACAAAAACTCAGTTTTAATCTTACCATATTTGGATCATACCCCAGAGAAAACAAGTATGGTTTTTCTTGTAAAACTGATTCTTTCCACTTTTCATCAGATACTGAACCAATGTACCAGTCACTTTCATATTCTTCAAGGTAGTTAGTTAGCTCTTTAAAATCTTCTATTGGACCTAAACTTGCTTTATCAACCATCAGTTTCAGAGTATACCTGAAAGATGGAGAAACAAAGAATTTTAGAATTTAAAAATTTTTACCAACCTTATAAATGAAATAGATTGTTTCAATCAATATTTTTAAGACATTAAACTGAAGTGATACATATTTCATATTAAAAGTGTGAAATGATAAGAGTTAAGAAATCCAAATGAATCCAAGTAAGTTTGCCACCCAAAGAAAACAAAATATAAACTAAAGTGTATTCCTGATTATCACAATACATACCAGGCAACTTTTTTAGTTCTAAGAAAGTGATTACTTTCCAAAATTGGACATGATAGTGTATCTCCTTCTAGGTTATTAAAAAACTCAACAGTTTCCTGCCATTGTCACAACTTGTATAGAATCAAAATGACTTACCTGAAAGCTTTCAGTGCTAGCTGGAACAGTTCTGGCTTTTCGGTCAGCCAATCAAAGGCAACAGACCAAGGCAAAACACCACTGTAGACTCTCAGGATATGACCAGGAGTAGGATCCATATTGCATACCCCAAACAAACTAAAATAACAAGTCATTACTGCATGAACATAGAAGTCTTTTAAAACTCTGTCATTTGCAATTTCTTCCAGCACATCTGGGACATTTTCTTCTGAAGGAAAACATTCCAACTGCCTTAACACAAATTGGTACCAGTCTTCTGGAAACAATAAGCTCATCTCCCTCATTTTGGACTTAGGCAAACAGTCAGACATCCACTCTTCAGGTAAGCTTAACAGGTGAGAATGAGAACAACTGAACTCCATGAGCGGAATATAGGCCACGTCTTCTTGTTTTCCTTTGTCAATAGCAGGGTATCCCAGGATAACTGCTTTGTAAAGACTGTTTTCAGGAATTTTGCCTATAGAATGATCACCAACCACCTGTGATTCTACTGATCCTGGAAGAGGCAAATTTATACTTTGCAAAACTTTTAACTGATCTTTTTCTTCACTTCCTTTTTTGGTAGTTGGCTCATCACCCAAAACATCATCAGACCAGTCATCTAAAGTTCCTGAATTTAAACTAACTGAGTCTTCTGGGGATTTGTTTTGTGGTGAAGTATTCAAAGTGGGCGGGATTATTAGAGATGCTTTCTCTTTACTGTCAGTTTTGTGAATCCGTTGCTGCATGCCGGACCTTCTGGAGCAGTAATGAATGAGTATCCACACAAGTACTTTAACAAGGTCACCTTTAAATTCAGTTAAGTTATCATGAGAATCTATGATGCCAGAGAGGACATTCCTGGCATCAGAATAGACTTTCACAGGCAAAACAGTACAGGGTGTCAAGACATTTCCGAAGTGTCCATTAATGGAACATAGTTTTGCATGTTGTTCTTGGGCAAAGGCACCTTCAAAAACTTCATCAACTCTTTGAGCTTCAGCAGTGTGACATGATGTCTCTTGCAATTCTAACCCCTGAGGAAATTAAAAACTACTTAAATTTATGATTACTTATTACACACAGAAAAGCAACTAGTATTGTAAATGCCCATGAAACTTCTCAAAACAAAAATATGAAAAAATGTGAAAATTTTCTTTAACTCAAGAGCTACACCTTAATTCAAACTTAACAGTACTTAAGACATCTGCTGTTGAATACAGAAATAAAAATAATCCCACTATTTCAAAATAAATTATAGAAATTCCACTAGAAATCAACAAAACAATTTTATTGAATATGACTATAATTTAAAAAAACTATTATCTGTAGTCAAGTTTGAACCACACCCCAAAATTTTTAAATTATAGTAATTTTTGGAGGGAAAAAAGTGAAATTAGAATTACATAATGTGCACAGTAGTTTTGTGTCCTTTCCATCCTACTGTATATGAGATCATTATTCTGTTGTGTGGATAGGCCATAATTTATTTAACCATTCTCATGTTCCAGTGTTTTACTATAATAACAATAATAATAATAATAATAATAATAAAGATTTATGTGTTTGATTATTGTCTGTCTCCTCCAAATATAATATAAACTTCATAAAGCAGGCTGCTCTCTTTTGGTTACTACTATATATGCAGTGCCTAAACCAGTAAATGGCATACAGTAGGTATGCAACAAATATATGTTGAAAGAAATATTATGAATACATTTTTTAGAATCTTTTTAAAAATTGACTTTAGAGAGAGAGGAAGGGAGAAGAAAGGGGAAAAGAGAGAGAAAAGGTAACACTGATTTCTGGTGCCACTTATCTATGCATTTATTGGTTGATTCTTATGTGTGTCCTGTCAGGGGATCAAACCTGCCGCCTTGGTGTACCAGAACAATGCTCTAACCAGCTGAGCTACCGGGCCAGGGCCTGAATACATTCTATGTAAAATTTCAATACATTTTGATTACTGCCCCAAAAGGAATCAAATGAAGAGGATGTATCAGGTCTTTGCTTACTATTATTATTGCTGTTTATTTGTTTATACGTTTTTACAAAACTATCAATGCCTTTAATAAAAGGTAATTCTGTCAGAATTTATTATGATCCAGGGAGAAAACATGAAATGTGACATCAGAACCCATTTTTAAATCATGGACTACCAGATTCTAGCATACAATCCCCAGTAGGTCACCTAACCTCTCTGAGATTCGTTTTCCTTCTCTTTCAAAGAAAAATAATACTAGCACATAGGGTTGTGAAGATTAAAATAATGAAAGTACTTTGTAAACTTGAAAGTGTTATATAAATGTTAGTGGCCCTGGCTAGTGTGGCTCAGTGGACTGAGTGCCAGCTTGCGAACCAAAAAGTCACAGGTTTGATTCCCAGTCGGGGCACGTGCCTGGGTTGTGGGCCAGGTCCCCAGCAAGGGGCGTGGGAAAGGCAACCACATATTGCTGCTTCTCTCCTGTCTTTCTCCTTCCCTTCCCCTCTCTCTAAAAATAAATAAATAAAATCCTTTAAAAAAAAGTTAGTAGATGATATATAGCTAAGCAAGCTGATGTTCAAAAACACTGAAAAAGAAAAAGACTGCCACCAAAAGGTATGTCTTTATACCACATGTCGTGGAGCACAAAAGGTCAGTAAAAGGACCCATTTTATTAGGTTCTATAAGCAACTCTAATAAGGCATTTTATTCTAAAAGGAAGGAGAAAAAAACATGGTGTACCAGGTAGGAGCGGTGGGATCAAAAGGTTTTTATTAAATTGAGAATGGTATATGGTATGGGTATGAAAAAAATCTCACCGAGTCATACTTTTGAGATGCTCAACTAGACAGGGATAAAAAAGCAGGACTGCATGAAAATTGGGAATGTATATTTTGTTATTGTGTTCTGTTACACAATCAATACTAGTTTGTCTATTGATATGTGTATACTGAAATACACTTTAAATCCCCCTGGTGTTTTCACAGGTTAACTAAAAGATACTCTTTCAAACTGAGTTATTAACTATTTGATGTGTACATAACAGGTAAAATTTTTTATACACGTATTATAAAAATACAGTTGTTGGCAAAAGTACATTTACAGCTGTGAGTACGCAAAACAGAGTTTATTCCTAAATTATTTTTCTTAATTACTGTACTACTTATTTGTATTACAACTGTAAATCTACTTCTGCCCAGCCGTGGACTAGAGAGGTTTCAAATACACGCTGACCTTAATGTTAATATAGCAGTAAGTATAGCCATGTTCTAGAATCATTATCCATATTAAACGATCCTGAAAACGGCCCAAGTAATGAGAGCCAGGTAAGAGAAGACCTAAAAGAAATCAGAAAAAAAAAGAAAAGTAATTATTCAAGCTTCTTTTATTTTGCCACATGCATCTTCAAAATTGATAACACACTTTGAACTAATCCATAATTCCTTCGACCATCTCTTTATGTCAAAAATAGAAATGACTATTCATTGCCTATTATAAGGCATTAAATTAATCTCTCTACAGGTAACAATACATAAAAAGTTAAGGATATAGTTTCCAGAAAAACAATTAGAACCTGCCATATAAAATCCTAACTACATGTTAAAAAATACTAGGAAAAGTATTAAACACTGTATATAAGAGCCAACTTCACATTAATGACTTAAAACACTGTGGACATTTTTATATACATGCATACAAATGTTTTGTGGTATTAAAATTTACATAAGATGCTGTCTACTACACTGTACAAATACTTTTAAAACTTGGTTTTGCTCTCATTGTGCCTGTGATTTTCCCATGTTGAGTACAAACAGCTCAGTCATTCATTGTAACAGCATTGAGAATTCATTATATGAACACAGTTGAATTTAAGTATTTATTTCCTATTTAATAAACAGTTCAGATGCTTCCAATTTTTCACTATTTTAATAATACTACAGAAATTTTTGTGCAAATCTGCTTGTACCAGGTGTCGTACCAGGAAAGAGTTAACATAGCTAAACTGACTGATAGCCTTTGAAAGGCCTGCTTCCAAAGTTGCTTGACTGGCATCTGGGAACTTGTATTTCAGTGTGAACAATAGTTTGTACTGAACACTGGCTCTTCTTGTGGGAGTCTGAAATTTTGGTATGCACTAGGCAGAGAGGGGTGCCTCATGACCAGCCTCAATAAAAGACCTAGGAATTGGGTCTCAAATAAGAATCCCTGGTAGTGAAGATACAACATGTTGTCACAACACACTGCTAAGGAATTATGCACATTCTGTGTGACTATACCAGGGGAGGACACCTGGAAGTTTGCATCTAGTCTCTTTTACCCATGTGACTTTTCCCTTTCTGATTTTGCGGTGCCTCCTTTAGCTATAAAGTATCTTAGTAACACTATACACTGAATCCTGAATCCTCCTAGCAAATCATCAAACCTAGGAATGGTCTTGGGGACCCCAAAACAGATGTGTAAGAGCGCCTCTAGAATTGGAATCAATGGATAATGGACTCTAAAACTGAAATCACGAAGCAATGGGATATGTACATCTTCACTACAGACTGTAGGTTTACTCTTCAATGTGGTTTTACAAATATGTACATTTCCTTCTAGCAGGGTTTGGGACTTCTTGTTCCCCATACCCAAGCCAATACTTGGTAATGTCAGACTTTGTACATTTTTGCCAATCAGATGTGTGTGAAATGTTAGCTCATTTTTTTCCGAGGAAATACTTTATAACACACTTTTTGGTGGAGTGTAACTGATTTGATAATAAAGTATAATTTCTACTTTATTACTAAGGTATTTATTATTTCAGATGTGAGTTTAATACTACAAGTATTTTAAAAAGTGGCACAGCATTGCATAATAAAAATTAATTGGAACTGGATAAAAGTATAGAATATTTCCTGTAAGAAAGAAAAATAATTATTCATAAAAAATTTGTACTATGAATATTTTTTAACGTATCTAATAAAATCATAGGTAAATAGAAAACTTCAACCCAAGTAAATGTTTCATTCAAATTCAAATTTTAAATTGCTAATCTGACTGGCATCAGTTTGCTAGGAAGTCACTGAACATTTCTAAAACAAGTATCAAGGGGTAAGGCCTATGCTAGGAGATAATACACTGTTGTCATCAGCTCATACCTTATCTAAAACCAACCCTGACAAATATAACATAGTTGAATTTGCAGTTAGTGTGCCACAAAATTATAAAAGTAACATAAAATTGTAATTATAAAATTAGTTCATTCTCATCAAAATCTTACTAATTTACATAGCACTTCATTTTGGCAGGCAACCAATCAATTACCAAAGCCTTCATGTTATCGTGCCCTGTAACTCTGCATATACACTAACTAATAATATATGAGCAAATATCCTTAAGCAATTGAGTCTGATATTACGTGAAGCTAGTGTTCGCTCTTTATGGGTCTGAACCTATTGCATCTACTTGATATGAACTCATTGTAAGTACATAAAAATTTTGAGAGGTAAGTGTTTTCATGTTTCAATGATGAGGCTACAACCTGATTTTATTCAGAAAATGTTTTTTAAAAATTATCAAAACACCATAATAAAATACTCCCTTAGTATTTTTATTTTATAACTTTACCTCAAAATAAGGAGCAGGAGATACACATCTTTCACATTTAGTCTTTCTACCTGCATATCAGAGTATTAGGGTCTATATAATGGTTGGCTCAAAAGACTGTTTTTCTGTATGTTCATGTCTTTGTACTTCAAATATTGGGCTGGCCAAAAGTCCATGTTTTTTTTTTCTTAAAATAAAAGACACATTTTTCATTTTCACCAATAACTTTATTGATCTGACTATTTTGAGTATTTCAGCTGATCTTCTGCATGGTATAATGTTGATTGTTCTCAATTAATGTCTCGATTTGATCACTATCAATTTCAACTGGTCTACCTGACCATGGAGCATTGTCCAGTGAGAAATCTCCAGCATAAAACTTCACAAACCACTTTTGACATGTTCAGTTAGTCACAGCACCTTCTCTATATACTGCACAAATCTTTTTTTGTGTTCCAGTTCCATTTTTACCTTTCTTGAAATAATAAAAACATACTATGCCAAAAATGTTGCATATTTTCTTCCATCTTCAACATTAAATTATGCGAAAATTCACTAATTTTTTATAGTTTTTTTTTTAAAAAATGCATGCTAAAAAATGCATGCTGATAGAACAGATGTCATAATACAATCTAACAAAAATTGTTTTGAATGAAGTTGAAGACAACTAAGCACTACTTGAACTATCTTACAGAAAAAAACAAATGAACTTTTTTGCCAACCCAATATATTAGTGAGAATTTAAGCACAACCCATTTACTTACCTAAACTTCCGGCTGCCATTGCAGACTGCAGTGCAGCGGTCAGACTTGGGATCATTTGGTAGTAGTACACTGTATCTGCACACACACAGGCTGCAGTGCCCACCACTCCCGGCCAACTCTGAATAGGTCGGGGAAAGCCCACCAAGAACAAAGGAAGGGTGAAGAGGGGGAGTAGAGGAGAAGAGAGTAGTGTAGAAAAAACTATGAAGACCAACACGAATGGAGAGAAAACCATGTTGAGTATACATAAAGTGGTGGTTGATTTTCTACGTTTTTTCTCCGTCCATGATGCCAAAACTATAGCCATGGCAAATTGCAATTTAGAGATAAACTGAATCAGACGATCACGCATGATACCAACCTGTAGAGACATAAAAATAATTTTTTATTCTTAAAAATATTTTTAATTCTTATTCTTTGTTCTATTCATTTCATGAATTTTCAAGGTCACAAAAGGAAAACTGTAGAATTTTATTACTGCCCCCACATTTTTGAGGATATAGCCTTTATCTGAGATTCTTTGTTATAATATTCTCCAACCTTACAATTAATAAATGAGACTATATTTTTATAAGTTTGGCCTCCCTTAAAAAAAGTAGTGCTAACAGTTCTCTTTAGTAATGTCTGTATCTCAAGGTTGACTAAGCTTTGCATTACATGCTCATTAAGTCATGAGAACTAGTCAAGCAACCATCCTTAATTTATCCTTATTTTAGAGAGCATTTTAAAGATGAAGAAACAAAAGTAATGCCACAAGGCAAACCTTAATAGATTGAAATCATACTAAGTATGTTCACACAAATCACACAAAGTATGTTTTTCAACCAAAACAAAATGAAATCAACAATAGAAAGAAATCTGAAAATTAAAGACACATTCCTAAATAACCAATGAAGAAATCACAAGATAGATAAAATATTTTGAAATAAATGAAACGAAAATACAAAATACCAAAACCTGTGATATAGCTAAAACAATTCTCAGAGGGAAATTTATAGCTTTAAATGCCCATATTAAAGAGAAGAATGCTCTGAAATCAATAACTTAATCTTCTATCTTAGGAAGCTAGAGAAGTCACAAAACAAAGAGCAAACTAAACCTCAAGTAAACAGAAGGAAGGAAATAAAGATTTGAGCACAAAATAATACAATAGAGAAAAACAACAGAGAAAATCAATGAAACCAAAAGCTGGTTTCTTGAGATCAACAAAACTGACAACCGTTCAGCTAGACTGACCAAGAAAAAGAGGACTCAAGTTACTAAGATCATGAAAGAGAGAGGTAATATTACTATCCTACAGAAAAAAAATAAAAAGGATTATAAGAATACCACGAACAACTGTATGCCAATAAATCAGAACACACAGATGAAACCAACAAGTTCCTAGGAAGACATAAATTACCAAAACTGACTCAAGAATAGAAAATCAGCCCTGGCTGGTGTGACTCAATGGATTGAGCACCAGCCTGTGAACCAAAGGGTCGCTGGTTTGATTCCCAGTCAAGGCACATGCCTGGGTTGAGAGCCAGGTCCCCAGTGGGGGGCACATGAGAAGCAACCACACATTGATGTTTCTCTCACTCTTTTTCTCCCTCCCTTCCCCACTGTCTAAAGATAAATAAGAAATCTTTAAAAATAGAAAATCAAAATAGACCTATAACAAGTAAAAAAATCGGAATCAGTAATTTTAAAGCTACCCACAGAGAAAAGTTAGGTCCAGATGACTTCTTTACTACAAAATATTACATATTGCAAAATATTTAAGATACATACTAAATACTATGAGGCATTTAAAAATAATTAATATGAAATTTCCAACTCATTTTATGAGGTCAGTGCTATTATGATATCTAAACCAAAGACATGATAGGAAAAGAAAGGCATATCACATAAAAATTCTCAACAAAACACTAGCCAATCAAATCCTGCAACATATAAATAGGATTATACACCATGACCTAATGGGATTTATTCCAGGAATGCAAGGTTGGTTTAACACCAAAAATCAATATATTATAGCATGTTAATAGATTAAAGGACCCAAACCATATGAGCATTTCAACAGACACAGAAAAAGCATTGAGAAAAATTCAACAACCTTCATGATAAAAAGACAACTGGAATAGAAGGAAACTTCTCAATCTGGTAAAAAACACCTGCATGAAACTAACAGCTGGTATCATTTTTAATGATAAAAGACTGACAGTAACATAAATGGTGAAAGACTGAACGCTTTCATCATAGGACATAGGTTCTTTCTTCTTTCAACATTATACTAGAGGTTCTCCCCAGGACAGTTAGGTAAAAGAAATGAAAGACATCTAGATTGGAAAGGAAGAAGGTAAACTATCTTTACTATATCTAATTTGCAGGTAACATAATATATACAGAACATCCTAACAAATTCATTAAAAATCTATAATAAGAGTTTAGTGAGGTTTTAGGATACAAGATTAATATAAAAATAATCTGTTGTATTCTATATTATAGCAATAAACAAGCCAAAATATGAATTAAGGAAACAATTTCATTCATAATATCATAAAGAATATAATACTTGGGAATAAATTTACTAAAAGCATAACACTTGTACAGTGAAAACTACAAAACGTTGGTGGAATAAATTTAAAGAACTAAATGTAAGGACATCTCATGCTTGTGAATGGAAAGAATTAATATTTTTAAGATGGCAATATTCCCCAAATTGATCTACAGATTCGAGGCTCTTCCTATCAAAGTTCCAGATGCCTTTTTGCAAAAAAAAAGAAAGCTGAAACTAATATTTATATGGTAATGTAAGAGTGCCAGAATAGTCAAAACGATCCTGTAAAAGAACAAAACTGAAGGACTCACCCTTTCCAATTTCAAAACCTACTGCAAAGCTATAGTGATCAAGAGAGTGTAGTTAAGGGCAGGTATATAAACGAATGGAAATCAACCGAGAACCTAGAAATAAACCCTCACTTTTGCCATTTGGTTTTTGACAAGGGTGCCAAGAAAAGTCATTGAGGAAAGACTAGTTTTTCCAATAAATGGTGCTGACACAATTGTACATCCAATACGAAAGAATGGTTTTGGAACCCTATCTCACATCACATTTATAAACATCAACTCAAATAGATCATAGACCTACAAGTAAGAGCTAAAACTGTAAAACTCTTAGAAGAAATCATAGTAAGTATTTATAATCTTGGAGTCGGTAGTGTTTATTAGATGTGAGATAAAAAACATCAGTGACAAAAGAAAATACTGATAAACTGAACTTAAATTAAAAACCTTCTCACTTCAAAGGACATTATCAAGAAAGTAAACGACTACCTAAAGAATAGGAGAAAACTTTGGTTTATCATACTTTTGTCAAGGAACTTGTATCCAGAATATATAAAGAATGCTTGCAACAATAACAAGGCAAATAAACGTGGACAAAGTATTTGAATAGACATTTCTCAAAAAAACATGTACGGATGGCCAATAAACATGAAAAGATGCATTATTAGCATTCAGAGATATCAAATCCAAATCACAAGACAGCAGTTCATACTCACTAGAATGTCTACAATAAAAAAGTCAGGTAGTAAGTGTTTGTGAGGATGTAGAAAAATTAGAATCCTCATGCATTGTTGGTGGAAATGTAAAATAGTGCAACCACTTTGGAAAAATATTTGACAATACTATGAAGTGTTAAACAGAGAATTACTACATCACTGAAGTTCTAGTCCTAGATACACATACCCAAGAGAAATGAAAATATAAGTCCATATAAAAAACTTGTACATGAATGTCCATAGCAGCATTATTCATAGTAGTCAAAAATGAAAACAACCTAAATACCTATTTTCTGATTAAAGAATCAACTAAATGTGTATATCCACACAAGAGATTATTATTCAGTAACAAGAAAGATAAAAATACCAATATGTGCTACAATATGCATGAACCTGGAAAGCATACGTGAAAGAAGCCAGATGTAAAAGACCATTTGTTTGAAATGTCCAGAACAGTCAAAACAGAAACAGAAAGTAGATTTAATGGTGCCAGGGGCTGGAGTAGGGGATGGGTGTGATGAAGAGTAGGAACTGAGAAATGACAATGTATATGAGGTTTCTTTTGGGATGTTGAAAATGTTCTAAAATTAGATTGTGGTGATGAATACAAATTTCTGAACATATATCACTGAACTACATACTTTCAATGGATGCTTTTATGGTTTAGGAACTACATTTCAATGAAACTGCTAAAAAATACATTTACCAGTAAGAGTCTGAGTCCCGTGTTCAGGCTTCTGTTCCACCATGTGTCTGCACTGGGGGTCAGCAAGTGCGCTGCTGACACAATGACTGTCTCCAGTAGAGCATTTTCTGTATTCTGCCACACCTGCAGTGCACAGATTATCCACTTCATCAGGGAGAATTTGGTAATCGATGTAAACTCTTAGAATTAACAAAACCGCAAATTTAGAAATAGAAAAAATTGTTAAGTGCATACTAGGATTACCATTCTGAAAGCTCTCGTGAATCCAATGGAGACAGACGCAGAGTGGAGCCCTTGTAAGCCACTGTCCAGTGAGAGAAATGCTATCATAGCAAATGGAGACACTAAGATGAACACAACCAAGAAAGACTAATTAAGGCAAAGTAACCCCTTCTCCCATATTTTATTTTTGCCAATGTGAGGTTTTTAAATGCTCATTTGAACAATTAACTAAAAACAAACAAACAAATGAACCAAAATGTGAGAGAATAAATGCTTATATGAAGCATATTACACAAATACAGGAATTCTGTAATATTTCTGCACACTTTGTAAATAGAACACAAGGTTAGATTTTTACCTTCCTACCTAGATTTAGCAAAGTCCGTCTGACAACACCAATCTTCATAAGCCTTGCTTGCTTCTCTAAGAGTAACGGCAGAGTATGCACGTCCTTTGGATAGAATGGGTTTTGGAAAATTCCAAAGATATAGACACTTTGAATTTCTCTAAGTATCCATATGATTGTAAGTAATATCATCAAAATATAGCCAACGATAGCCTGGGGACTGTTTTTGGAAATCTGTGAGCAACAAGCAAAATGATGCAGCAAAACACTTTCTAAGAGAGCCAAGACTAATATAATGATGTAGAAGAGGCATTCCTTCCAAGTAAAGTGTTTTTCTGAACCAGTGGGTAAAGCCTTAGATTTAGTTTCAACTCTGTGTCTGGTTACGCTGTGTTGGAAGACAAAAGCCACGTCACTTAGGTTAAGACTCAGTAAGAACCCAAGTCCAGTCATGAAAAGAACCACTCCAACATTGCTGGGAATGAAATATGATGTTACAGCTGTTCCAGCAGAAATGATGAACATTATTAATAACCTGTAGAGAAAAAAAAAGATTTGCTTGAAAAGAAAAAGTGTACTTTAAGAGTAATTTACATATAACTTTAATATTTAAAATAATTACCGTATGTGGGTTGACATAGGTGAGCCTCCAAGGCCAAATTCTAAAATTTGCTCCATTGCCCATAAGAAAAGTGCATCAGGTGGGGGCAGAACCCCGAGTGCCCACAGAAAGGGTAGAAATATAAACAAGATGTGTAAAATCTGATTCATTTGTTCGAGAGTTGGTATATTTACCATAAACCTATAGAAAAAAGATTTGAATCATATGAAAGAACATAGAAGAGAGTCTTTTCAGGAAAAACAAGATACAAACACACACACCATTCTCTCCCTCCTCCAAACAAAAGAACGTTTCCAACTTGCAAAGATCAATACATATAAGTTGTGATCATTGTCCTTCCCTTATACCAGGAACTACCCAGCTCAATAGTGTATAAGTTTAGCACTTAGAGAATATTCGGACTCAAATGTAGAAAGGAGAAAGATGTAATTAAAAGTAACTTACTGAATTTAGGAATCTGTAAAACTGAACTGAGCCCAGGGCAAAAACATTGCTCCTTTAAATGTCTAAACTACAGTACATTGGCTAAATTCTACCTACAATCCTTTAGAGCATAAAAATTTTAAATTTAACATTGCAAGTCACTCTGGGAAGGCCAAAGCCTTACTGCTGTTCACACCATTAGGAGCTGGCGAAGAGGAGACTCTTCCCTCTTCTGCTCTCTGGTCCTGTCTTGCTCCCAGGTCCCGGAATTTGAAGTTAGTATAGTATACCAGAAGTCAGCAATAGTAGGTTATAAATGTGTCTCAGCCTGAAAACTGAACTAGCACTTACAGTACTGTTCCTATTTTGGTATGGATTTGAGAATACAAACAAGTACAATACAATCTCATAAATTAGAGGCGGTTTTTCTCTTAAGTGGGGAAACTGGTTCTTGAAACAGCGCTAACCACTTAAATATAGCATCATTAAATGATTTCAAATAATTTAATAAAAACTTTATAAAGAACAAAAGAATGAACATTACTAATTTTTTTTGAATGAGGCTAAACAAACATTAGTCTGTTCAGCAACATCATAGTACTTATGGAGTTCCAGAGATAACTTTCAAGAGGTAAATCTCAAGACTTGTGGAATAATTATACTTGAATATCTGAGCTGCTAGAAATCAAAGTCAAGGACAAGGGCAATTTCTGTAATAATCACCACTTAAATGTATGTTAACAGTCCAGAAGCAAATGTATAAAAACCACAGATATGCTAAGAACATAGTGTGTTTGGTCACACGTTATCAGGGCTATGCTGGCTAATGGACTCTGCATCATATGCGTGTCCTTCAAATTTTTATAAGCAGGGAATTAATGAACACAAGGTTCAAAGGCACATCCACAGAGTGCCTTTCAAGCCGCTACACAGTGAGGAACTGAAGTATGGCATCAAGGCAAGAGCTGGGGGACAGCTTTCTCCCAGACAGAAAGATGGGCAGAGGCTACTGTCCTTTTTTTGAATCCTCCCCACACAAAGCCACAGAGCTGGCAGGTAGGTTCCATATCTGAGACTCCATCAACCTGGCTAACAATGTTTGCCCCACCCTGGAGATCTGTTGCAGTTCCATCCCATCCAACTTATGGGCCCACCCAACCATTTAACAGTGACTTTTCCATATGAATGTCTGGTCGTGACTCATGCTTCACTTCTTAAATCCTCTCAAATAAGTAACAGCGGGCCTCTGTGAGCCCTCAGCCTCCATACCTCTTGCTAACTGGCCCCAGGCCTGGCACTAGCAGCAGCCAGCCTAGGTTCACAGTTTGGCTTTCCCTAAGAATCCCCAAGCCCAGCACAAGTAGCAATCATTTGTAGATCGCTTTATACTTCATGCACAGTGGCCCCGGAAAGAACACAGGTCGGGGCTGACCTTGGCCTGCACCACCCAGGGAAACCAGAGCCTAAGCAACAGAGCAACAGACCATGTTGGAGCACCACCACCCTGCCTCTGCACAGCTGATCCTCCAGATAAGGCAGAGGTGGGTGATCAGTGGTCACAGTCAGTCCTTGCAGCTGACTGACCTGGATAAATCCCTCCCATTGATCTGCCAACAGCAACCAAGGCTCCACTATAAGAGGAAAGTGTATTCCACCCGCACAAATGGTGCACCTTGAATACCCAGCTTGGGTGATAAGAGAGGCTGTGCCACCGGATCCTACAGATACCTACTATATTAGGCTATGCTACCAAGACAGGGAATCATAGCAGCTCTACCTAATACATAGAAACAAACACAGAACACTGCCAAGAACACTGCCAAAATGAGGAGACAAACAAATATGGCACAAATGAAAGAACAGATCAAAACTCCAGAAAAAGAACTGTAAAAATGGAGATAAGCAATCTATCAGATGCGGAGTTCAAAACTCTGGTTAGAGATCCAAGATGGCAGAGGAGTAAGTAGAAGCGACACTAATCTACTCCCAGGATCAATTTGGAATTACAACTAAACCGAAGAGAAAGCATCCTGAATAACCAACTACACAGTAGCTGGAAAGGAGCCTTATAACTTAGGACAGACAGAAGAAACTACTTCACCACAAAATTGGTACGGAGTATGGAAGAGGCGCAAGAGGGCTTGCTGGGCTCCCATGGGGAGTGGATGAAGTTCCCAAGGGCCATTTCAGTTGCTGAGATGGGGGGTCCCCCCTAAGAACTGTGGGCTGTAAACCCCAAGCTGGGCTCCCTAGCTTATAGTATCAGAACCAGAAAGGAACCTGGTAACATCCAGATGTGAAAAGCGGCAGGGTTTCTATCTGCCAGGGACAGCTGGAGATGCAGACAGCCTCCTAAAGGGCCCACGTACAAAATTTCATTTTTAAGTCTATAGCCAACTGAGTTTTAAACATCAATATTTCTTCTACTGGTTACAATAACAAAATTAGATGTTATTCTATTCATCTCATTCTATACATAATATTTATGTATATAAATTTTAAATTCTTCATTTTCTCCTCACAAGAAAGTCCCACCTCTTTTCAGTTTTCAGCCAGCTAACTTACAGATTCACAGCTCTTTATTTAAAGTGAAACACAGGATTGAAATTTTGCTTATTTATCTTATTTTATGAAGGGTTTTCTTTTTACTTTTCAGTAATATTTAATTATTGCTTTAGTATGGCTGGTTAACAGAGATTAATTCCAAGAGATTAATCATCAAAATAAACTATCACCCAATGGTTTGCCTTGATGACTTCTAAGTCACAATCTAATTCACAAATACATTTTTTAATACTAAGAAGAATGCTCCTATTATGCATGCTTAAAAACAAAGCAAGTTATAATGCATGTGATAGCTTATTACCTGTAAGCAAGATCTACAGAAAGAAAGAAAAAAATATAAAGTGGTCTCATAAGAGGAATAATTTCATAAGTATCCTGGGTTTGGAAGGTCGCAGTCTCTATAGCTGTGTTTACAATTAATGAATATTCTCCTGTACATAATGTTATCCACCCGAAGAAAAACAGTAGAACAGTGCCTCTCGTGCTGCCATACAGCAAGGTCATTCTATTCGGAAGCAGATACCACGTTCCAAGACCACACATTAACCCAGCAAGAACAGAATGAAGAACCATGTTGGCTATATATTTCTTGCCAGGAATTAGAAATTTGATAGTCTCAGCACCAGCACAACTTGTAAATTCATGTTCATCTTCCTCAGCTAAGATATCTGTGCTCAGCATTCTTTCTACCGTCGCCGATTTGTTTCTGGCATATAA
Organism: Carollia perspicillata; assembly: GCA_004027735.1. Classification (NCBI taxonomy): domain Eukaryota; kingdom Metazoa; phylum Chordata; class Mammalia; order Chiroptera; family Phyllostomidae; genus Carollia; species Carollia perspicillata. The sequence goes on from PVKM010030239.1 coordinate 17,234, forward strand.
GCTTGTGAGCTGGATGACAAATGCAGTGAAACTCATTAGTCCACCTGAGAGTGCTGCTGTGTAATAGTCTTCCAGGATGTCTAATTGATACAAAAATGTTCCTATTCCACCCAAAACCCATGGCATCAGAAAAAGGATAATCTGATT